>PKMM01028770.1:1750396-1864168 GCA_002933915.1 Eutrema heterophyllum | reverse complement strand
TCATAATAACGCAGATGATAAACGAATATGCTATTATATTTTTTTTTATTTTTATGTTTGAATGTAAACTTGCGGAACAAAAACAAAATGCGTAAGAAGATTTATCTTTATTTTATTACTAGATTATAAACCCGTGCGTCCGCACGGGAATATTTTTGTTTGTTTATCAAATTTTGTAATATAATTTGTGTTTATTTTTGTGTTTAGATATAATTTTTTTATATTTATTTTTTGTCATATGAGATACAATTTTTTTTTGATGTTTAAATATAATTTGTTTTTTTTTAATCCGTCCTAGAACGAAAGTTCAATATAAAAAGTAATGGGAGTTTTTTTTTTTTTTTTAACAGCTTATTTATTAAATTAGATAGTGTAAGGAAAATACATATAAGGCATAAGCCATACATGAGCAATATTAAAGCAGAGAGATAAATCATTCAAATCATATGCTTTCTTCGATAGAATATCCGCTGCACTATTCTTCTCCCGATTTATATGTCCCAAAGAGCATTCTTGAAGCTTCATCATCCAGTACCTTATATCCACCAATAAATTTCCAATCTTTGTATTTTCTTCTTGACGATTAATTAAATTTGTTAATCCCAAATTATCTCCTTCAAACCAAATATACCGCCATCCTTTTACCCATATAGTTTGCATAACTTGGAGAAGACCGAGAGCTTCTGCTTGTAGAGAGGAGTGAACTTTTCTTACCCGAGATGTTCATGAGCAAATATGAGCGCCGGTATGGTCTCGGAGTATCCATCCAATACTTGTGATCTCTGAATCTTGCCGGAAACTACCATCAAAATTACACTTTAACCATCCAAATGGCGGTGGCTCCCATTGACTACTACGGTCAATTCTTTCTCTTTGAACTGGCATCGATTCATGTTCATCTTCAGCTATCGTATTCTTCCACTCAAATGTGCCATCCTTAGCTTTTGAAACATCCTCATTTGGATGTGCATTACGATGATTAAATATCCTCATTTGGATGTGAACTTAGATTTCCAGATTTGTCAACAAATCCAAAATGGAAAGAATCGTACCTCTGCTGGATATGATCTTGTATTGTAGATTTGGAGCAGTATACGAATATTAGTATCAAGATCAGTTATGTTATTATCAAAGTGCAAAATGTCCGCACATCTCCATATTGCTTTAGCATGAGTGCGTTCAAATAAGACATGGTTGATGGTTTCTTCTTCCAGGCAACACCACTGACATATCGGGCTAATATTCACCATCCTGCTCTTTAATTTTTTAGAAGTCGGAACAACACTTGTTAATACCCTCCAAAGAAAATGTTTAATCTTTGGTAGAATTTGTAAATTCCATATCTCCTTCTTTAACTCTAAATCCCCAAAAGGTGGTTCTATCGGTTCATCATCTAAACTTAGATGTGTTGCCATCCAATAACCAAACTTTACCGTATAGACTGAATTGTTATTATACGGCCAAATTCATTTATCTCTTCTTGCATGTTTCGATAAGATTACCTGCTTCACAATCTCAGCATCTTCTTCCGATAATAATTAATCAACTAAAGTCGTATTCCATTCCCTTTGTCCGTCCATCCATAAGTCTTTAATCACCATTTCTGAATTTCCGATGGGGCCATGTAGAAGTCGAGGTGGTAGTACTGATATCCATTGATATTTCCAAACCTTTGTTGATGTTCCATCTCCAATCTGAACTCTTAAGCCATATTGTAGCAGTTCTTTACCTGCTTGAATTGATCTCTATCCGTACGAGGATTGTCCTCCACAAGACGACTGTAAGAATGTCGAATTGTAATGATAACGACCCTTATACATTCTTGTAAGAAGTGACGTTGGATTGTTTATCATACGCCACACTTGTTTAGCTAATAAAGCTCGATTGAAGTTATGTAAATCATAAAATCCCATACCACCTTCATTTTTTGGGAGTGCTAGCTTTTTCCAAGCAATCCAGGATATTTTACGCCTCCCTTGATCTCTGCCCCACCAAAATTCCGATAAGATAATGTTTATCTCATCACAAATCGTCTTCGGTATCAAAAAGCAATTCATGGAATAAACTGGTTTTGCTTGTAACACCGATTTAATCAAAATCTCTTTGCCTGCAAGTGAAAGAAATTGATTATACTAGCCGTTAACCGAATCCTGAATTCTTTTAACAATAGGTTCGAAACTCTGAATTTTACTTCTACCAAATTGTTCAGGCAGACCCAAGTATTTCCCTCCTCCACCAACTGCGTCAATGCCAAGTATTTGATGAATCAAATTTATTCGATTTTCACTATACGCATTCCAAAAATCACCGATGATTTACTATAATTTACTTTCTGTCCCGATAATTTCTCATAGTTGTCCAGAATCCTAGCCATCTCCTCGCAATCCTCTATCGTTGCACGACAGAAAAACAACGAGTCATCGGCGAATAGTAAATGCGTAAAATTTGGACTGTGTTTCGAGATTTTCATACCTTAGAAAAGACCTTCAGATTCAGATCTTGATAGCATCTGACTCAAAACTTCAGCACAGAGCAAAAAAAATTACGGCGACAACGAGTCTCCTTGGCGTATTCCTCTCGTTGGTTGAATGTTGCCATAAGCTACTCCATTGATCATTACTGAGTACGTAACCGATGAGACACAATTCATGATCCAAGAAACCCATTTTTCATCAAATCCTAATTGATACATAACTCACTCTAAGAAGCTCCATTCCACGCGATCATACGCTTTACTAATATATGTTTTAATCGCTAGATATGTCTCTGGGCAGTTCTTCTTTACCTTCAAAGCATTAAGTAGTTCATGAGCAACAAGTATATTGTCTGAGATATTACGGCCATGTACAAATGCTGCTTGAGATTCTGATACGATTTCTCCCAAGCATTCTTTAAGTCTCAATACCATAATCTTAGAGATTATTTTATAGTTCACAGTACATAGACTGATAGGTCGATAGTCACTCATCTCTTCCGCTTCATTGTGTTTTGGAAGTAGGCAGATGTTCGTATGATTGACGCCAGGTTCAAGACTGCCTGTATAAAAAAAACTTCCTTACCATATCGCATACATCAACACCAATATAAAATTGGTGATAAAATGCAGCAGTGAATCCGTCAGGTCCTGGAGCCTTATCATGTCCTAAAAGGAACACCGCTGTTTTTATCTCCTCATCAGAAACAGGTCGAGTTAAGTTTGAATTCATTTCATCAGATACTCCACCCTTCAAGTCACGAAACACTTCATCGATGTCAATAGGCTCTGTCGTTGCAAACATATGTTCAAAATAATCCCCAGCAACTTTAGCAATTGCATCATCTCTTGTATGAATTATACCATGCTTATCCTTCATCTTTTTAATGCAGTTCCTTGCATTTTTTGATTTTGTTGCCCCATGAAAGTATCTTGTATTGCGATCACCTTTCCGAAGCCAAATTTTTCTACTCTTTTGACGCCAATATTCCTCTTCATCACGGTAAACCTTGTTAAGTTCCTGTTTTAAAACATGTATCTCTTCAATAGGAATTGTATAATCCCTTATTGCAGAATCAATACGTCTTCGTAATGCTTCGATCATCTCCGCAGAATTTGTTCGATTTCTTCGTTTCCATTTAGCCATTACTCGACGACAGTGTTTCAGTTTTGAAGAAAAGGAACAATGATGCCTTCTTTGTTTATCCCAGGAACTCCTTACTCTATCCACAAAATCTTCAAATTGAAATAATCGTTTATCATAGATGAATTGTCCTCTTTTTCGGAATGGTTCATTCTCAATTGTGACTATTACTGGCCGATGATAAGATTCTGCTAGATCCAGAAATTCAGTTTCAGAGGCAGGGTATAATGTACTCCATTCAGCATTAACCATTACTCGATCCAAACAACACTCCACCACTTCTTTTCGTCGCCGACCAACCCAACTATACGGGTTACCTTTGTGTTTTAAATCTGTCATACCACAAACTTGGAGCATCGTATTGAAGTCTCAGAAACTACGATCATGCCTAATACGACCACCTCTCTTTTCTCTTTGATTTACAATCTCATTAAAATCACCACACATCATCCATGGACCTGTTCTTAATGTCGCAATTCTTTGTAATCTTTCCCAAAGATGGTGTCTTTCACTTGGAATTGGATTTCCATAAACACAAGACAAGTAGAAATTAAAAGATTTATATTCAATAGATAAATCCACAAGTCTTGCATCATAGGAAATACAATGAACTAAAACATGCTTCTTCCAATAAACTACTAATTCCACACTTAAACCTTGTGGCGAGACAATACGCATTCCTTCATAACCTAATAATACTCCTATATCCCTTACATAGTCATCCTTTTGCTTAATTTCCACCAAGAACAACATGTCTGGAGAATACACCATCTGCATCTCCTTTAGACGTCGAACTGTGAGGCGTTGTCCTAAACCCGACAGTTCCACACCTCAACTCTCATGGGGCATCTGGTGGATTAGGGCCCACCGTGCCTCCAATGGTTGAACTTGGGTGATTGGCAGCTTCACCCGAGTCTTGGTAATCCAATTGAAGTTTCTGGAGAGCCCCTGGTCCACATATCATCTTCCCAGAACCATCCATGAACTTGTCAATTAAAACAGAACCTTCTGATTCCATCTCATCACGCGTCCGCTTCTTAGTTCCCTCGCCAGATGATTCTGCGTTTTCAGATAAGATACCAACATGATTACGATTATCAGTACATTGTACACCTTCATATGGAGACTGAGATTGTGAAAAACTAGAGTAATTGCTTGCATCTGTTAGAAAACAGCCATATTGCAGCGAACCCTGAGGAGTCACCATACCATCTTGTTGAGCATCAAAATTTGTTGTGTTAAAACCACCAATAGCATCAAAATACGAAATCGCAGATAGAAAGCACATATCGGAAATTGGAAACACATTATGAATATATAGGACACGATGACGACAGTTACAAACCACAATTTCATCGTAGCGGAAATTTCTTCCCACTACGGAGATGGAAGATGTGGGTGAGAAACCGTCGAAAAACCGCTCCATTCCGACATCATGTTTGAAGAGAACCGGTCCTACATACATGATCGATTTACAATGAAGAAGCGATTCCTGAAATTTCCAGAAAATCGCCAAAATCGCCAATGTTATCGCCAATGTTATCGCCATTACATTATTATTTTCTTATCTTCTATTAATGAGAGTTCATTATGTTGACATAATTTTTTTCTAATCCGCCCTAGAACGGGGTAAGTTTTAATTTTTGTTTTCTGATGTTTAGTTCTATTTTTTGGACAAAATGTATTTTGTGGATGTATAAATTTGAGATGTGTTAGCAGTTTTATTTTTGGTATATAATATATTATATAGTTTTCTAAAATTTTAATCTACAATGAGTGCATGCGACAATTTTTATTTTTTATTTTGTTTTTATGTTTTCTATTTTGTATGGAAAAAAATATTTTTGATATGATATGTATGATTCAAAATTAGTGGTTTTAGCTACCCAAATGTTCTGACCCGATTTGTTATATATATTTTTAGTTCTATATTTTATTTTAAATATATTTTTAATACCTAAATTATCCATTCAGACTTTCATCCATTGTTTTGTTATTAATTTGCGAATAAACCATAATCATAAATATTTTATATAATCAACATAAATATTATATCATTTACACCTACAATTCATCATACATATTTTAAATATAAAATATGACCATTATTTTCTATATGTGAATTATATTTTTTATTTCAAATAAAATAGTATGCGAAGACTATCTATTTTCCCACGAGAAGTATCGCATCTTTCTATATGTCTCCCAAACTATGACCCCGTTTCAAATCCCAACTAAAAAAAGTTAACGATCCATATCCCAAAAGGTTCTAAACGTATATACCCACAAATGTCGGTTTTTAATGGCTTTTGATCTAAACCAGATACCAAACCACCAAACCACAAAACTAAACCGAACAAAAAATCCGATTTCCTAAAACCTGATCCGTATATATGTCCAAAAACCTAATTCTCTCAAATAATATTATTTTATTTATTTCCTTATTATAATAATAATAATTTTTAAAAGAAAACTAAATGAGAAGAAAACAAAAAAACAAAATTTGATAAACAAAATGGAATCGTTCAAGATTTTAACTCTGTACGCATGCAACGGCTGCAGAAATATTCTGAAACATATTAATCTCAAATATTTTCATAGAGATTTGGTAAGATTTCTTTGTAATTGTATAACAATTTAATAAGATTTTGTTGCTAGATCTTGTAGATGCTTAAAAGAAATCGTAAATTGTATATGATTAACCGTAAATTGTAGTTGGTCCAAAGTAATTTCTTCTGGTTAACTTAGACATTGATCGTTTTGGTTTAATGATATTTGTGGGTCGTCTTTTAACCATCTGAATAGATTCATAAAACTCTTGTTACATGTTAATTATCGATGTTACATCAAAAGTTAAAAACTAAAGACTTCTATACTATTAATTCTCGATGTTACAAAATGGTGTGGTAAAGACTTGTTACAAACTTGATGAGTGCATGAACTCTGATTTGATAAAGACAATGGAACTGGATAATCTTTTGATAAACGCTTCCATAACAATGCATTCAACGGAGGCATGAAAGGAAAGCATAAGAGCACATGCTCGGGAAGATTTCACAGTTTGACAAAAAAATTGATTTCTCATGTAATCGATAATCTGAGGATTGTAATCTTCTTAGAGAATTGTTTTAATATGTATAATAATCGTTTGATTTTAATACGTATAATAATCATTTGATTTTAATATGTATAATTTAGTAACATTTAATTTAATTTAACAAAATTATACGGTTCAAGCTAAGAAATTTTTATTTATGTAACCTTTAATTTAAATTTTGTCTCCAAAAAATAAATTTTTAATTAAACAAAATTATTCTGTTTAGAAACATAGATAGTTATCCACAAAAATCTAAAGTTTAAAAATTATCAAAAAAAAAAATAAATTTATATGCATTTAACACAAAAAAATCATTCTATTTTAATATATTAGATATTATTGTAGTTCGATAAGACGTGACAAAAGAAGATTTGCAGAATCAAATGGTTGTTCGTGTCTTTTCATGCTCTGTGTATGCCTTCCTTTGTAGCGTCCTAATTTGGTAGGGAATTGGCAAATCATTCAGTTTCTTGTCCTTGTTACAAAAGTCTTTTCTTTCTTTATTTAAAAAACAAAGTATTTAATCGGCAAAATTCTTGATCTCATATAGCATTTGATTATATATGTTTCCATTTGAACGCGCTTAAAATTTAGATGTTGTGTTTTTATTTAGATAAAAAACACAATACTTATTGTTTCTACACATTAGGCAAATGAGAAAAAACAAAAAAAAACTATATGTTGGCGTCATATCAACACCAATAGTGTTTCTAGAGAAAGATTTGATGGTTTGTTTTGCTCCCTAAGGTTTTCATCAGAATATTGAAAGAAATTATTTTCTCGCAACCCCAGTTAATGTCTCGGTTTATTACATTTCAAGCATAATTGGTCGGACTTCACTAATATGTCAGTTGGATAACAGAACATCGAAATAATTGAATCATGAAATAGCAGGGTTATTGAATGAGCAAACTAATAAATTGAATGAACTAACTATTGAATATGTAAAAGGTATTGAATTTAAAAATGATTACAAGAATTTTGTTATAGACAAGTTCTACAAAATTAATAAAAGAAAGTTAATATTCTATACAATGAATGAGAGTAATCATAGAGCGTAATTATAAAGAGTAATTGTAAGGATGGATTATCTTGATTGATATGATTATCCTTAATACTAAGAAACAGAACTATGAAAAAACTTAATAACAAAAAGTTACAATTTAGTAGATTAGTGAAGATTTATTCTAGTTATAAAACTAAAACATGCGGGATGAATTGAGAAATTATTTGTTAGTTTTCACTTTATGTGTTTTATTATGAATGGTATGTACTCGATCGAACTTTTTGAAAATGTAAAAATCATGCATACCCATTCATGCGCTCAATTTTTGGGATGCTAAAGTGCAATGTCATAAAATCTATAATACAAGTTTATAACAAAAGTGACTACGTATACGGTATATCTTATGAACGAAAAATACAACTGATAGTGATGACATTTAGTTTCTTAACAAACGACTGCGATTTCGAGACTCCAAAAGAATTGGAAAAATTTCCGTATTTAACATTGCCGATGAATAATGCATAATAGTAACAATTAACACATACGAGCTTACATGAAATACTACCAAGAAAACAATTTTTTTCCTAATTAAAAAAAGACAAAAAAATTTCCCTAATGAATTACTACAATTTTCGGAAGAAACCACCCTAATTATTCCAATAAGCAATTATTAGTCAATAATTCTCATTTAATCGCATGGTAAAGATAAAAAGGGTAGAAACATACAGCTTGATTGGTGGATCAAAGCGGGTCAGAGTGTGGGCCCCGCTTCACACGCTCTCTCACCGTCTCATTTGTCATTTCATGTTAGCTGAAAAAAACGATCAAGTGGAACGATCTTTGCCTAAATTATTATAAGGCCATTTTATTTACGGGCTTTAAGCCCATTGACTAACACCTTCGTGACAAGCCGACAAGAACATCTAACTATTTTTGTTTTCTTTGGAATTAATTTTTTTTTTGTTAAAGAATTTTCTTTGGAATTATATTAATGAAAAATTTTACGAAGAATAATCACATGAGCTTGTGGAAAGTGAAAAATACTTTTAGAGCAAAAAACGACGATAACTTGAAATATCTTTGCAGCCAAACGCTCTAAAAACAAGAAAGGTAAACCAAAATAAAAACAAAATTAAACAATGCTTTGTAGAAGTTTATATCTAAACCGAGAGAACACCATATTTGAGGATAAATACGGTCTTTTCTATGTGGATGGTAGATGAATTACGTGTCACCCATGACTTTTTTGCAGGTACAATTCTATGGGTCAAACTGGACTTTACTTGGATCTACGGTCCGAGTACCACATGTTTTAGCACCGGACTTTGGATCTTTTAGAACCAAGAGATCCGGCAGAAAGGCCACCGATTCCCGGTTTCCTCGTATCTTGACAGTGTAGGTCACACTGTCAGGTACAAGGAAGTCGGAAACTAAGTGGTCAGGAGGAGTGAGCGGTTTACCTTTTCCTTATCTCGGCCGAAGATCAGTAATCTGGAGAGGCCGAGGTAAGGAATTGAAAGGTAATCCACACAGGTACCTGGAGCGAGGAGTGCACCAAACAGAATTGCCCAGACAGCCCGATCCTCGGTATCAGGGGACTCTGGCCAGGTATGAGAATTATTTATTCGGGAACAGTCACTTAAATATTTGAATTTTCCTCCATTCGACAATTATAATATGTATACGCGTTTAATCGGTACCAAGTCTCGCTTCCGGCCATTCTCTGGTCATCTTCACGGTTGTTCCTAAACCATGGAGATCTCACCCCCCCCCCCAACTCTTGTTTTTCTTCTCTTCCACCTCAAAAAGTCCACCTTACAAAGCCCATCGAGGATATTCCTTCCTAAGGACCCGGTAGACGCATTCTTTCACCAGTTTTTCGATTATTTTTTATGTTCTCCGATTCACCATTACGTGGTATTTTCCTATAAGTTTTCTGACTTGGACGTCGGAGAGCCATCGGAAAACACACCCCCATCGTGTTTACCGGGCCTTCACGTCGCTACCTATTATGTAGGAGACTTGCCTCTGAGAGGACGAAAAATCCCCCAAACACACAAAATCTAAAAATTTTGCCTAGTAAAGAAAAAAATTCTCTTTACGAAAAGTGAGATGAGTTGAATCCCATTATACTATAACACTAGCTAACGGGCCCACGCCGTGCGCGGACTACAAACACGTTATAAGTTGAATGTTAAAATTAAAGAAATACTTTTATATAATATGTTATTTAGATTTGTTTTTGCTTTTTTATTGATTTATACTAAATCAAAAATTTGATTGGATTTATCATCGAAGAGAAAATCTAAAATCTATATTCGTTTATAAATAATCTATGCGATCCATTTATTAACGCAATCTCCCACCACAACCAAATTTGATTTGAAGCCGATTATCATTGTTTAAAATATTTATCAATGCTCTTTGATGTCAGAATTCTTGATTGATTTTTTTTTCACGAAAATCCAACCCATAATTTCATCCTCAATTACTTCTTATACAATTCCAACAAAAGAATTTATTTGCTCTCGTGACTTGTGTATCATGTGAATAAAGAAATGAATGAATATTTTTACAATCATAAAATTTGTATAGTTAAGCAAGTATGAACTTAATATAAAAGACAAGTTGTAGTTGCACTTTGAAACAAAAAAATAGTTAAATTTTTCATATGTATGCTGAGACATGTTCATTTCGGGAATCGAAACGGAAAATCGCAAAAAAGGACGGAACATATAATTTGGGTATTGAAAAACATTATACAAAATATTCCCGATAAAAAATTGGGACGAGAATTGGGGTAACGGGGGTTCAAAAAATTCGGATAACTTAAATCGCTTCCTAAACTCACTAAACCACTACACAAATAATGATATAGATCTAAAATCTCACTAAACCATAAAATACCAAATCCGATCAAACTTACTAAAGAAACTTATATTTTTCTTCTTTAAGACTATAGCATGTATATCCCATTTTTGATCCATACCTTGTCTACATCTAAAACTACGATTCAGTAGAAAGGATCCATTCCGAATAAAGTAAAACAAAAACAAAAACGGGATAAAGAAACGACAAACAGATTTGAAAAATCCTTAACCATATGTTCTTCCAATAAATTTGATTTCCTTAACACAGAAATAAAAATTGATTAAACATGCTATGTAGGGTAAGACTCAAAAGAAGTTCTAGTTTAAAAAAAAAAAAAAAAAAAAAAAAAAAAAGAAGGTCTAGCTTTTGGAGAAGTATAAAATCGCAACAAGTCAACCAAAACACTATTCGACAAGTGTAATCTAATTTTCAAATGGGTTATCAATTATTATCCTACAAGAACAGAAAAAAAAAAAGCATAGATCCAGAGGCAATACAACACGAAAAAATAGTCAAATAAATATAAGTAAAATATAGCCTCTTCTAGTTCATGTTACAAAAACAAAAAAAGATCACCGACACACAAAAAAAAAAAATTAAGGAACAAAAAATAAGATCTATTAATAAAAATTAAAAAATAATTAAAATTCAATGCAAAGCAGATTGTTAAATAATTAATAATTAACGACTTTGACGCTAATTTTCTCTCTCTCTCTTCACTCGAAGTCTCTCTCTCTCTCTCTCTCGCTGCCGCTTTGCTGCTTTGATTCTCATTTCCACCAAAAAGGAAGGAAGAGAAAGAGAAGTTCGTTCGTTTCCCAATATAGACAATAGAGAAGAAAAAGAAGAAGAAGAAGCAGTCTCTTTTTCACTTCTTTAGATCCGAATCTCGCTCCATTCCTCTCGACCGACGATTTTTGCCTCTCTCTCTCTGCCTTGATCTTGATCTGTTTGTCCCCGTCTCTTCCAAATCTACACAACCACTGAGTGAGTTTTATTTCCTCATTTCGTATTTTTCTATTCCTCATCTTTATGTTTTAATCTGATTCCTTTCTTCGGGTTGCATCTGAAGCTTCTCCAGAACTTAGGTTTCGGGTTAATACGTTTACGATTAATGGGTTGATCGCGGGAGTTGTTAGTTTTGGAATTCCTATTTGAAATTTTATTCGATTTTTTCCTCTTTTGGTTGATATTTGAGTTGTGATGTGTTGTGCGTAATTGTTTCTAGTTTGATACAGATCCATCATTGGCAACTTTTAGATCATTAATTGGCAGAACAAATGTCCATTAGGGACCATGATGTTGCTAGAGTGAGATTAAGTGCTAGTTATCTCCTAGTTGATCTTGGAAGCTTGTCCTGATTTGTTTTTATGTTCTTAAAGATCATAGCTTGTACAAATTTCTTAGGGATATTGATTAACGGTCACATGTTGCTGTAATTGGAAAAACAAATCATCGGTTCTTGATACTTAAGTTTCAATCCTCCTGTTGTTTCGCAGAATTTCTCTTTTGGAGTCATCACTATAGGCAAAGGCGATGAGGGGAAGATCAGATGGAGGGAAAAAGAAGCCGGTGATTGTTTTGGTCTGCGTTGCAGCGGTAGTACTTGTTTTTGTATATCTCTTCTTTGGCTCCTCTAACCATGGGGCATCAGCTATTGAGTATGGGAGGAAACTTGGGTTGGGTGGTGATGAAGATGATACCAAGAAGGATGACACTTCTAGCTTGTTTGCTGTTGAAGAGGGAAGCAATGGTTTCACACCAAGAAGCTTTCCTGTGAGTTCTTTGATCTTTTTCTATTTATTTATTTTCCACTTCGTTGTCCAATTGGTGATTAGACAGTGTGGTTAAATTTTGATACGACCCTTTTTTCTTGCACAGGTGTGTGATGACCGGTACTCGGAGCTTATTCCTTGCTTAGACAGGAATCTCATATACCAGATGAGACTGAAGCTGGATTTGTCTTTGATGGAGCACTATGAACGCCACTGCCCTCCTCCTGAAAGGCGATTTAACTGCTTGATTCCTCCTCCGCCAGGATATAAGGTGGGTCATTTCTCTAGCTTTGTTGATATGATCACTGTCTTGACATGTCTTGTGCATGTTTTGAAGATGATTTCTCTGTCAATATGTCTAGATTCCAATCAAGTGGCCGAAAAGCAGAGACGAAGTGTGGAAAGTGAACATTCCTCATACTCACCTTGCGCATGAGAAGTCCGACCAAAACTGGATGGTTGTCAAAGGAGAAAAAATCAATTTCCCTGGTGGAGGCACACATTTTCACTATGGTGCTGATAAGTATATTGCATCAATGGCAAATGTAAGGCAGATACTAGATCTTATACACAACAGAGATAAGCCTTCTTCAGTTACTGATACTATTCTCGGAAATTGCAGATGCTTAACTTTCCAAACAACATTTTGAACAATGGGGGGAGGCTGAGGACATTTCTTGATGTTGGCTGTGGTGTTGCAAGCTTTGGAGGTTATCTTCTTTCATCAGATATTATGACGATGTCCTTGGCACCGAATGATGTGCATCAGAACCAAATCCAGTTTGCTCTTGAGAGAGGGATTCCTGCATACCTCGGTGTTCTAGGGACCAAGAGGCTCCCATACCCAAGCAGATCCTTTGAACTTGCACACTGTTCACGTTGCCGAATCGATTGGCTTCAAAGAGATGGTATTCTTCTTCTCGAGCTAGACAGGGTGCTAAGACCTGGTGGCTATTTTGCATATTCATCTCCAGAAGCATATGCACAAGATGAAGAGGACCTCAGAATATGGAGAGAAATGAGTGCTCTTGTGGGGCGTATGTGCTGGACGATTGCTGCAAAAAGGAATCAAACTGTAATTTGGCAAAAACCTTTGACAAACGATTGTTATTTGGAAAGAGAACCTGGAACCCAGCCTCCTCTATGCAATTCTGACAGTGACCCTGATGCTGTGTATGGTGTAAACATGGAAGCCTGCATTACTCAATACAGTGACCGTAAGTTTTCATTCTTCCCCTTGCTTTTCAATAACAGAGAATATAAATCCGTTTAAATAACATCAAATCATTGTGATATAGCATATCTTAGAACATATGCCCACTGAAACATTTTTTCTCATTTCCATTAGATGACCACAAAACCAAGGGAAGTGGATTGGCTCCATGGCCAGCTCGATTAACCTCTCCTCCTCCTCGGCTAGCGGATTTTGGATATTCCACTGACATGTTTGAGAAGGATACGGTATGTTTATGCCAATGATTTAATTTGTTGCAATCGAAGCTCCAATAATATAGACTGTAGTCACCTTATATTATTGCTTGCCCATACAGGAAACGTGGAGGCAGAGGGTAGATACTTATTGGGATCTCTTGAGTCCAAAAATTCAATCAGACACTGTGAGGAACATAATGGACATGAAAGCAAATATGGGTTCCTTTGCTGCTGCTTTGAAAGAAAAAGATGTTTGGGTTATGAATGTTGTTCCTGAAGACGGACCTAACACGCTTAAATTAATATACGACAGAGGCCTGATGGGAGCGGTTCATAGCTGGTCAGTTTCTCTCTTAACCTGTCACTTAATCAAATTCCATTAGTATATATGTTCCTCTATGATTTATTTTATGATTTTTATCGCAGGTGTGAAGCGTTCTCAACTTACCCTAGGACATATGATTTACTCCATGCTTGGGACATCATTTCCGATATCAAGAAGAGAGGTTGCAGCGCAGAGGATTTGCTGTTGGAGATGGACCGTATACTTCGCCCAAGCGGTTTCATACTCATAAAGGACAAACAATCCGTAGTCGATCTTGTCAAGAACTATCTCAAGGCTTTGCATTGGGAAGCGGTTGAAACCAAGACAGCATCAGATTCAGACCAAGAATCGGACAGTGTCATACTTATTGTCCAGAAGAAGCTGTGGTTGACAAGTGAAAGCCTCAGAGATTTGGAGTGATGATGGTGATGATCATGAGGCTAAAAACTGCCTCCACATTAAAAACAACATTCAGGAAAGAGATTTCTTTATTGGGAAAATCTAATCGAAACATACAACGAAGAAATTTCGTTTTATAGAGGCAATTTAACGGTTTTTTTTCTACTTTTGATATCTTACTTTCTTTACATATTCATATATGTTTGTATGGTTCATTAGAGATAACTCAGTTTCCTATCAATTAAAAAAAAACTTTTTTTCGGTGCAATTTATGTATTGAATCTTAATTTAAAGATGCATAAACCCATTGATTATTCACTACTAAACATAGAATCTACTAATTGAATATTGAGAGTACTACTTCATATTACTCAATCAAAAACCCTAGGATGATTAGAAATCATCTCTTAAAGCTCTTTAGAATATTAGTTGTGATTAATGGAGAAAGACAAAAAAAGAAGAAAATTCAAAGAAGCGTGATGGAAACAAAGGCATGATGGAAACAAAGGCATGCGTGTTATTTACTTAGTTCCATTATAACTCGCAAGTAACTTTACTGTTGTTGGAAGAAATCTTTAGGTTATGTCCCAATCAAAATTGGGCGATAATGATTATTTTAGAGATATTTACACTATATTACTTTTTCAAAATGCTTTTACACCCGATAGCACTTGTTGAGTTTATAGCACATTTTCCCACTTATTTGGTAGTGAAAAGACAAGCATATCCCTCTTCAAAATTTACAAACCGATACCTTTCTCCTGTTTCAAGATTTCTTCATACCGATTTATCCAAACCGATTCATCTTACCAAGTTTAGAAAGCGGGACACACATCAGTTGAAAATCTCCTCCAACTCCGAGATTTTGCCGGTCGAATCCCATGGATACGCGTGGCCTCTGGACGTCGCCGTCTTTTTCTCCCTGCCGGCGATTCTGTAGCTTTTCTTGCAGTCGCCGATCTCTATCCTCGGTGCTCAAATTAGGTAAAGAGCGTGTCTCCCGAAGAGTCTTGTGAAGCTACGAGGAAAACGACAGGGATCGGCCTCAATCTTCCGGAATCCAGGTCTACGGCGAGATCGAGAGGTAAGCCACTTCCGTTTATCGATGTGTGGACGACGATCTCTTCTCATCCTTAACGATGTCGATAGCCTCTCCTCAAATCTGCATCCGCCACTCTGCTTTCCAAATCCCTCCTCCAACTCCGTTTCCGGCGCCATTCCTCCGCACTTTCATTTCCTCTCTCCTCATACCCAGAAAAATCGTCGTCTCCATTCTATTAGGATCGATCCGTTTTTGGGATTTGCTGCTAAAAAGCTTTCTCATTTTCTTGATAGATTCGCAAGTTTTAAACCGTAGATGGACGCTGATTCCATGAGATTCCTGTCCACGCTTCGATCCTGATCTGGTGAGCTTTTCCATGAAACGAACTTGCTTATTTTTACCCATTTTAAGCGTTCATTTCAATATGGTCGTATTCACGTGGACATGGATATAATGGATGACTGATGTCTATTTGTTTTATATTAAATTGAGAGCTGATTGGTGTCTATTTGTTTAGGAATTTTAGTTTTTATTAGTTGGTAGGAATTTTAGTTTTTATTGATTCTTATTGGTTTGGTTTTTTTTCTTTATTTGTCTGTCTCCATGTGTACGAGCTAAAATGGACAGAAACTATATGTCAAAAACACCAACATATCTATGTCGTCGATTCATATTGCAAAAACTATGCTATAATAGGAGTGAATTACACTACAAAGAGTCTCCAGAACACCGTCCATAATACAATGTCCATTACAAATTGTCCAAAAAAACATGTCCATAAAGCAAAATATTATTTACGATTTTTCTTAAACTATTATGCCCTCTTTCGATGAAATTAAGTTGATGTGAGTTTTATGGGCATTGACTACTTATCCACGTGGTAATGTCCATTTCTAGCCAAAGCCACTACAAAAGACGGTCGAGCAGAAAACTTGTAAGAAGGTGGAGCAGAAAACTGTATATTGATGCTTTTATTTGAAAGCCGTGAGCACTTTTGCCTTGCTTTTATATTGAGTGCAAGACGATCCAGGCTGCTTGTCAAAAAGTGAGCAATTTTGTAATATTTCAGCTATCAATACAATTTTGTGATATTTCAGTTTTTGGTGATATTTCAGTTCTTTTTTTGCCTCTCAATTCCCACTTTGAAATGATTGAAGTTACGTAAAACATTTGCAATAGATGCAAAATGGATACCGCATATCCGGTTGAACGTTCTCATGGCCTAACAGTGGCTGCTACTTCACTCAGCAGGAAACCTAGGTTTTCCCGTTCTATGGCTGGATATTACTTGCTGCTTGATACTGAAGGAACTTAGTGTACTCATCCTCACATACAGATATAGTTTTATGCTCAGTAGTGGTAGAAGGCTGTTTCGGTGCGGGCCGCAAGAGCGGTACCAAATCGAGGCAAACTCTGAATACTAGATATGCGAATTCAAAGCAACTCAGTTTTTTCATTTGTTCCTTATATATTAAGCGAACGAGGATTTCAATATGGACGTCACGTGTACAAACGCGCTGCATTTTAAGCGTTCATTTCAATATGGTCGTATTCACGTGGACATGGACATAATGGATGACTGGTGTCTATTTGTTTCATATTAAATTGAGAGCTGATTGGTGTCTATTTGTTTAGAAATTTTAGTTTTTATTAGTTTGTAGGAATTTTAGTTTTTATTGATTCTTATTGGTTTGGTTTTTTTCTTTATTTTGTCTGTCTCCATGTGTACGAGCTAAAATGGACAGAAACTATATGTCAAAGACATGAACATATCCATGTCGTCTGTTCATATTGCAGAAACTATGCTATAATAGGAGTGAATTACATTACAAACTGTTCACAGAACACCGTCCATGATACAATGTCCATTACAAATTGTCCCAAAAAACATGTCCATAAAGCAAAGTATTATTTACGATTGTTCCTAAACTATTATGCCCTCTCTCGATGAAATTAAGCTGGTATGAGTTTTATGGGCATTGACTCCTTATCCATGTGGACATGTCCATTTCTAGCCAAACCTAACCTCAGTTTATCTTCTTCGATATATGTGGACCCATCCATATGTACCTAGTAACGGATGTATTTTTCCGTTGTGAAAGTATTCAAATCAGAGAGGTAGCAAGCCCACCGTATTCAAATCCGTTTTTTTTTTTACACAATGTCCACGACTAGTTGTCCACAAAAACATGTCCATAACACGATAGTCCATAACACACGGTCCAAATTGGCCTTATCACATACTCTTTAATCCCATCATGGATTTCAAAATGAACAAAATACAGTCCCACTTTTGGTACAGAGCTGAAATAAATCGACGAAAACATCTTCTTTTTCAGTTTGCTTTAGCTTTTGGAGCCTTCTTCCGAAGTTTCCTACCGTGTCTCCTCGAGTTCTTCATTCCAATGAAGAAGAGCAGTGCCCCAAGGAGTGCCAAGCTGTGAAGAGTAAAAAAAACACAGAATATAACATGTAACTCAAATTTAAGTGCCAAATCAATGAATGTATACCAGAAATAAAATGATCTTTGATATTATAGTTCGTAACACTGAGTCACTGATCATATTGGTCCGACCATGATCCACAAACATTTAGTCCAAGGTTTTATTGTAAACAAACAAAAAAAAAGAGAACCAAAAAGTTAAAAGGAAATTTGTTGATCGTGCTTGCGCTTTAAAAAAAAAAAATACAAAGAAAAGAAAACTGAAGAAAAGTTGAAACTTGTATTTGATTATTTATAATGTCAGCATCATACGTGAAGCATATTTGAATGTGTAGGATTTGTCTCATTCTTATTCTGAAGAATCCATGTAATAAAATGGAGCATTAAGTCAAGAAAATTCAAACCGGTCACAAGAAAACACAGAATAGAACATGGATCAAGATTGAATATGTAAATCAAATTTAAACCCGTAATAACCAATATGAGTTTTGCTAACCTGCGTAAACTTTGAAAAACCGGATCATTCCACTAATTTCATTATGCATCCGGAGGAGATATATCTTTGTATTTTTCGGTTGGGTGTGATGCTACTCTGTAATGTTAGATACGATGCTGTTATCGTTTGGGTGTGATGTTGCTCTGTAAAACATAGAGTTGTTTGATCCACATAGACGAATTGTTAGATATGATGCTTTGTCTCTTAATATATCTTTGCATTTTTGTTTGAGTTGTTTGATTCCATTCCACACTTATGATATATTTTTTTAGATTACTTTAAATCTACACAACATTAAGCTGCGCTTTAGTTAGTTTTCTACTGTGTTTCTAGTTTATTGAGCTATATGGCCTTGGAACTTAGGAACTGATTATGATGAACTTCTTATGTAGTACCATCCCGATGTGAACAAGGAACCTGGAGCAACCAATAAGTTCAAGGAAATCAGCGCTGCCTATGAGGTATGCACCCAAAAGCTAAGGTCCCCAGTTCGATTCTCTTCATGGCTTGTTTTCCTGAGCTAAAACTATATTTGGGTCTACTTGTTAGTTGTCCACAAAAACATGTCCATAACACGATAGTCCATAACACACTGTCCAAATTGGACTTACAAAACTGTTTTTCTCTAGTCGTATAGTTTTAAATTTGAAAAATCGTAATTTAGGTTTGGGATATTATAGGAATTCCATCGACAGGGATAATATCCACATATGTCCAAAATTGTTTTTTTTTTTTTTTACCATCAATTGTGTATCATGACCCGTATCTGTAGTAGAATCACGGCACAAACACAAAACAAAAAGAAGATGAGAAACAAATAATGAAATGGGAAAGGTAAATGGTGTAATAATGCACACACTATAAGAAAAATGGGCATTCTTAACACACGGATAACGCTATCATAGGGTATAAACGCTATGACAGCCGGAGAGATAATAGGACCCCTCCATACGATAACGTTTTTCTAGACGCTTTTGTATGTCGTTCTATAATAGCGTTACTCAAATGCTTTAATATATATTATAATAGCACATGTTTAATGCTGTAATATATTGTTTTGTAGCATTTGTTTTTTGTTGTATTAGTTCTATTTATAGCTCTAAGATTACGCTACTATCTATTGTTTATATGCTATAGTATGCCAATATATTTTTGAGAGTGTATGCAATTGGTAGCAATGGATAAAACGAAAATTAGGAATCTAACAATTGCAACTATTCACTGTTTACAAAGAAAAAGACCAAAGAACTCCTACTACTGCTTTCCTACGAACTACGAATGATGACAAAAAATTTAAACGTCTCGCAAGAGTTGTGTCAGACAATCTTTATTGTTGGATTTTATAACTCTTTGTTTTCAAACGGATGAGAGAGAGAGAAAATTTTTCAGATATCGAAAAAACCTTTATGCATGACCAGTCGGTTTTAGGGTCATCATTCTTGCTTTTCCTCTTGAAGTCTTTATCCAATTTGGATCACATCTCTATCATTATCTCTTTCTTAAAACCTAAAGCGGCGGCGAGTACATCTCCACAAACCCTAAACTCGGTCACATCCAAAAAGGTAATGAATACTTGTTTTAGAAAATTTCTCAAATGTTACTGTCACTTATCCGATTACATCAAAGAGTTACTTAAATCGATTTTGTGTTGGGTATTACATCGATTTTCTGTTCACCTTTTCCGGTGGAAAATTTTGTCTTAACTTAGATTTCTTGTTCACAGATGGCAGATCTAGAACTACCCAATCGTCTTTTTGCGGTGGGAGAGCAGCCCGAAGGTGTTCGGGTGAATTTATATCAGAAAATGGAGACTATCAAAAAATTGGCGCAAGCCCTGGAGAAAGATGAACTTCAATTTCTCAAGGAATCATCTCCCAGCAAGCTTTTCGAACTTCACACAAAACAGGCGTGGTCGGCGAAATTCGGATTGTTTCTTCTATCCCGACAGTTGAGCGTTAAGAAGAAGAATGAGATTTGGGTTCTCTTCGCCGGGAATCCTATAAGGTTTAGTCTTCGGGAATTTAAGATCGTCACATGCCTTCCATGTGGAAAATATCCGACACACTCAAAAAGGAAGACAAGAGGCACCGCCGACATCAGCAGACCGTACTACCGAACTCTTTTTGGTCTTGAGGAAAATGTTTCCATTGAGAGGGTACTCTATATGCTCAAGAAAAAGACGGTCCCCGACAAGGAAATGCGTATTAGATATGCTTGTCTAGTGTTAGTCGATGCCATTTTGCTTCTGACTGTCCACTTTCCCAACCTCAAAGTTGACCCTGAACATGCTGAAATGGTCGAGAACATTGACTACTTCTTCCGTTATCCTTGGGGCCATTTATCTTTTGATAAGATGATGGACTCAATAATGGAAAGAGACTTAACTCAATTCCTCACCGCCAACACCACTGTTCAAGGATTATTTCTTGCACTACATCTTGTTGTTCTCGAAGCGGTTCCAGCCATTGACGAAGGTCCCTCTACATCTATCGAGGAACCAACTGATTCCAATGATGAAAGTGATTCTATTGGCTATCGGCGAATACTTAAGCTGAACCAGGCCCTGGATCTAGACAAATCACGCTCGGTATGTATCTGATGTTAGTCAATAAAGTGTTATTTCAAAAATTATTATCTGCCAATAACTCTATGACGATAAATTTATTATTATCTGCTAAATCGAAAACCTTAGGCGGAACAAATGGTTGAAAAAAAATAACTTAGAAGACTGTATACTATCCCATTAACTGGTTTTATATTTGTCAATTGATGGATATAATTCGGATATTTTTATGAATTGTTACACCTATTATCTAACAAAAACTCATTTTATCGTCATATTCTAATCTCACCTTTGTTCTAGGTTGACGTTGAACCCAGCATATGGCCATATATTCAGTTTGACTATGATGAAGAAGATTTGAGGTGGTCTGATGACGAAGAAGACCACACTATTGATAACATGGTTAGACTCTCAAAAGAAGGGTTTAAATTCAAGAAAGAGATGTTTGTTGGAGGCTGCAAACCGTCGCAGATGCCCTGTATCCAATCCAAAAAGAGAGGTGGCAAGAAGGTCAATGCAGTCCGTGCAAGGAAGGGTAGGTTACCACATCCTAGAAGGACCATGAGAAAGGTAACAACGCCAGAAGAAGAAGACGAGGGAGAAGAAACAGAAGTACAAAAAAATTCTGATATGTTGGACTTAAAGCTCTGCAATTTCATGAACATGCTAGAAGGTAGAATTGCTGATATCGTTGCCAAAAAGATGAAAGAGAACACTGAGAAAGTCATCGATGGAGTTGGTCACGTATTTCAGAAAAAAAAATTGGAAGAGAACAACGGGAAGAATAATGAGAAAGTTATCAATGGAGTTATTCATGGTTAAAAAACTACTCATTCATAATGGAGGACTCTGATGATTCCGCCATTCCTAAAACGACCGATGTTACTGGTAATGAAACCACCGGTAACAATCATAGTTTCTCTGAAAATGTCGGAGGTTCTATAGAAGCACCCAACTCCCCTCAAAACCAGACCCATATGATTCAACTTAGAATAATACATGCAACAACGGCGGAGATTCCGTCTAAGGGATAGCCGCTTACTATATGTCCGATACGTTTGGGGTGAGTTTGTAAATAAGATTCTCTAATTGCAAGACTCTCTAATTCCTAAATATATCGATCTTTATGCTTTTCCAGGAAAAGGAAAATGACTCACGACCCTAGGACAACGTCATTAACGATCATGTAAATTCCCCTATTGAGATAAACTGTTATCATTCAATGGTATAAAATCTATTATCAGACAAATTGTTATCGGATAAGTGTGACGGTGATCATTCAATTTTATGACAACCATGCAGGTGAAAGGTGAATTCAGCGTTTCAGGGATGCAATAGCAACTCAGTGGTGAAGGAGATCATCACAATGTAATCAGTTTAAACGTTACCCACGCACATACAATAAGACTTTTGTATAGTAAATGGGTCACATTGCTTTCCCAATGCACCGATAAACAAACGTAATTCGAAGATAATATTTTACTTATGATTACGTTAGTTAACTGATAATAAAACAAATTTTTGTTTTTATAATAACTAATTACCAGTATAAATAGTTATTTGGATAAATGAATGGTTTATTGCATTACGACGATTTATCTATGTCCATGTCTTGCAGATTGAAGTTAATATCCAAGGAGAGGAGGGTAACACTTATGCAGTTGTCAATAATGTCCAACCATCCCTGCAAGCCGATGATGTTACAAATGATGGTAGAAATGTAAGTTTGTAGTTTAGATAACATGACTGATTATATTTTATTTCACAGTCATTTTGTAATCAATCCATTTTGTATTCAATCCATTTTGTCTATCCAAGGGTTTGGAAGGGGATATTCTATTACAACAAGACAATGAGCATGAGCCTCCACAACTGTCAGAGAAGGAGACGGTTAGATATTAGCACAATACATAATTATCAAATAACAATGTAATGTATGATAATTAACCCATTAGCCGATAACATTTACCGTCTCTGAGTGCTTTATAAACCTTATCGTTAAACATGATAATGAGAAGATTGTTTATATGGGGACTGAAAAAGAATTCGTAGCAGATGGGAATGACGTTTTTGCCGAACGCCGGAAGAGCAAGCGGCTTCGAGCTCTCTCTGCCTTACTCTTAGACGATACATTTGAATTAGAAGATAAACGCTTGAAGACCACATATACCTACGAAAGCAAAGGGGATAACAACGACGGAGAAGATAAATCTTTAGAGGACCGTTTCCAGAAGGCCAAAGTTTCTCTGAAAAGGTTTGTTTTATGTTAAATTTTGAAAGTTTTATCTTTTTAAAACCATATAGCCCTAAATTAACAACAACAACTTTCTCTGTCTTATAGGCCGATAAATATGGGTTCCTCTGTCTCACTAACTGTCAATGATGTTGCTGACATTGTACATCGAGGGAAAACAATGGGAAACAAAGTACGTCTCAACAACCCAACTATGCCACCATTTTCTATGCGTATTGTAGATTATCCCCCAAATAAATTATCTGCTAACTTAGACAAGCATTTTGTTTGCGTCTTCTAGGTTATCGATGCACTCATTCGGTTTAGTAGACACATGTTCAGGGCTAATGAAGCAGACGACCCAAACTTGAGGGTCGAACTTTTCACTGTAACATTGTTTCGCAGCTCTCCAAACTCTACCCCAAGTTTACAAAAAGCCCTACGCCTAACGAATTTGTTTTTCCAACCTCCTTGGTGCTCGCTGTTCAAGGCGAAGGTGATCCCAATTGGCTTCAATTGTACGACGAGGCAGATGTTGTCTACGCCCCCTTCAATTTTGACCATAGGCATTGTGTAGGTATGGTCATTGATCTAAAAAGCTCATCTATAAGTGTGCTCGACTGCAATGTTCGCCTACAAAACGATGCTTCTGTCCTCAATGCCATACAACCATTGGCCGTAATGCTTCCTTATCTGTTTAGACAAGTTGCAGCCAACCCAATGATGGGTCAGGTCCCAACAACACCTTTCACCGTTCAACGTATTCACGGAACACCGCAAGTAAACTCTCTAAATGATGCAGGTCTTGTTACAATCTTAACCATTCAAGCTCACGCAACGGGTAGCGTAGAGGAAGTCAAACTATTTGACGTTAACTCCATCGGTAATGAGGCAAAAAAATGGTTATCTCTTTAGCCAAGGTGTATGGAGATCCAATGTAATACACCATTCTCCTCCCCTTCCTTACGTACCAGTCTTCATATTTTCCCATGCTTTGGGATGAACTCTCTCTCTTTTATAACACTACAGAAACTTGAATGTCTGCTATTCACATTGTTGGATAACTATCTTCTGTGGTTTCACGTTTAACCTTTTTCCTGTCATGTATTAAATGTTATCGGATTTTAACAATTGTGTTATCTATTTTATGTTATCAGGTTTTTGAATATTTTCACATCAAACTTATCGTGTAACGTAGTTATCATAAAATTATAGAAAATAACATAATTATCAGATAACAATGCAGTGTAATTATGGCTTAGTTGTAATACACATCTGTTCTGACTAAGAAATATCGGTCCATCAGATAATGTAGTTATTGTTAAGTTTGGTATCGGACAACCGTGTTATCTATGTTATGTTATCGGGTTTGAACATAGTTTTAGTACTAACTTATCCAGTAACTTAGTTGTCAGATAATTACAATAAATCTATTGTATATATATGTTACAATCTTAGTTTAACATGTAATTGTATGGTTTCAGTGTTTAGCTTTAAAGGTTTGAAGTATTTATTTAAGGATTTTGGGTTTAGGGTTTACGGTGTAGGGGGTTTAGGGTTTAGTGTTTAGAGTTTATCGTTTAGGGTTTAGAGTCTAGGTAAGGAGAAATATGTTACTATTACATAATTATTAGATAACAATGCAAGGTAATTAGGGTTTAGTTGTAATACACATCTATTCCGACTAAGAAATATTGGCCCATCAGATAATATAGTTATTGGTAAGTTAGGTATCGAACAACCGTGTTATCTATGGTATGTTATCGTGTTTAAAATTGTTGTAATACAAACTTATCCGGTAACTTAGTTCTTAGATAATTACAATAAATTCATAGTATAAATATGTTACTATCTTTGTTTAACATGTAATTGAATGGTTTCAGTGTTTAGGTTAAAAGATTTGGAGTATATTTTAAAGGGATTAGTGTTTAGGGTTTAGGGTTTAGTGTTTAGGGTTCAATGTTTAGTTTTTAGGGTCTAGGTAAGGACAAGTTAGTTACCAATACATAATTATCAGATAACAATGCAATGTAATTAGGGCTTAGATTTAATGCACATCTATTACGGTTTAGGGTTTAGGGCCAGCGAAGGAGAAGGTAAGATATTAAACCAACACATAATAATCTGATAACAATTTAATGTATCATAATTAACAAATTAGCCAACACATATACCAAAGTACGATAACATAGTTATTTTTTAGGGTGTACTTCCTGGATAGCCGATAACATATTCCATCATGTTATCCAATAAGTATTATCATACATAGAAGGATTTCTCGACACACCAAGGTTTAAAAAACGGCTTGATCCTTTCATGATTTCAACCAAAAAGGACAATCAAGTAAACCTAAAAACCTTAAAATTGAAAAGACAATCTCAAAGTGCCTTAAATCCATCATATCGTCTCCAATACTTCGAATTGAAAACCAAAAGAAGCTTACATCCATTTTATTACTCGAAAACACTCAAACAGATGAGTATGCCCAAAGATAATAGTAACAAGCAATCACAATAACTCCACACACCATCAAGTTCTTCAACAAAATAATCTCCCCTACCAAATCCTTAAATTCTTTCTCACACCCTTCTACATCGGTTTTCATTGCTTTCATCACATTCGAATATCCACAAAAATTGTCTTTCAAGTCCTCAACCTCCTTCTCATATTCACGAAGAATGTTTTTCATGTCTTCTATCTCCTCAACCATTGACTCATCCGTCCATTTGAACAAATGGTACATGTCATTCAAAATACTAAATTGTTTACTAAACAGTCCAAAATTGGAAATAGAATGGTCATTAACACTGTCAATTCTTTACACTACAAATTCTTGACAATGTTTACCGTTTCAGATCCATGTGGACAGTAATGAAATAGCCTTCCAGGATTTTTAGTTGTGCATGAAGTTCTTATGACAGCACTTTCTCCACACCTACAAGTATTGGGCATTCCTCTATGTCCTACACGAACACCACGCCTCGTACTTACACCGAACTCTGAAAATTTTACATGAAATTCCAATTTTTGAGGAGAACTGAAATTTTACATGAAATTCCAAAGTTGGGAACAGAAATTTCACCGTAGTTTGAGGAGACATTCACGGTTATAGTTAATTGACAACTATTTAACTACATGAATTCGCCGATGATATGTTTTCATCTAAAGATGTAGTCATTCTCCCTGTCTTTGCCGCCTCAATAAACCCTAGGTGCGAAAGTTCGTCCCCAACTTTTGTGATGGAGGTCGACAAAGAAGATATGTCTTCTTTTCTTTTAAACAACATCACTTAGGATATTTATGGTGTTCACGAATCTTATCGGGGAATCGACTTATCCGGTTATCGTGTTATTTAATGGTGTTATCATGGTATTTTATGGTTTTATCAGGGAATCGGGTTATCATGTTATTGTTATCGGGTTTTATATCATTCCCCAGTTAATCTACATTTATATGTAGGTTTCTTTATCGCATATATGTTATCGGGTAATGTCTACCATCCATAATTGTGTCTTCAATTAAGTTATCGACATAATGTGTACATATATAAGTTATCTGTTAGGTAGTTGCGCGTGATAACAACTTCAGTGTTATCAAAGTGCATTATAGTTTTAGAGTGTTTTTTACCAAGTATAGAAACTAAACCAACATCATAAAAGATTATATTACATTCATGATGGCATTCATTTCAATACAACTGGGGAATGTTGACGGATATTATCTTACAAACCCAAAGTCAAGAAGTGATGTTAAATTTACAACAAAAGGAACATTTCTACTGAACGACTTCGTTTATAAACATGTCGTGGACTTGGCCTCATCACCGTCATGTCATCCCAAGTATTGTTGAAACCATCATCGCCAAAAAACTATCAACCTGCCCCACGCTATTCACCTTAGGAGTAAGAAGAAATAAGCCCCATTACGCCACTGAAATAACAAATTATGAGATAACAAAAATTGTTGACAACATCACTAAATAACCATACCCCTATGGGCTTTTTACACGTTGCGCGGTTGTGACCCCTTATGCGACAACGTGTGCACATTCGACTGCTTCTAAACTACAACATATAACATTACCTCTCATATATAATGTTATTGTATATCATATATAACTGATAACATTGACAATAATTTTACCTTGAACTCTCCCCTAGAAAGAAACCTCTTCTTTTTCGGACGACCCGGAGGCCTCCTCACCACAGGCGGAGCCAAGTTTCCACCGCCGACATCCTCAGGAGAAGGGGCTAGAGTATCCATATCTGGTACCAGCATAATTAAACCTTGGTACGCCATCTTTCAATACTCCACCGTGTAATGCACACCCACCAAACTATCAACTCAAACACCCTCTTGGATAGCAACTAGAATCGCGTGCCTGCAATGTATTTCCAGGATTTGGAACTCGCGGCATGTACATGTCCTATCCCACAGGTGCACCGCAAAGGCAACATCCATCTTGTCACGAACCTCATATATACCATCTCCGATTTTGATAACAAGGAAACTCAGCACCTTTCTCAAAGTTTTCAATTACCATATCTTGCACCTTAGGATTTATGCTATCTTCTTCACTCTCCGAAGCCTGACGTCTGAAAGCAAACCATGTAACTAGCTTTGTTCGGAGAGTTTCAAGAATTGAAATGACTGGGAAATCGCGAGCACTCGTGAGGACATTATTCAAAGATTCAGAGATGTTGCTCGTCATCACGTTGTAACAATCACCAACGAAATACGATCTACTCCAGTGTTTGAATCCAATATTGGCTAGGTACTCGGCGCAGTCATTGTTGGTCGCACGGATCTCGGCAAATTTGCGATCAAAATCGGTTAGTCTATACGCCCTTGCAGCTTGCGAAACCAAGTAGCTCAACGCCTCCGACTTAAATATTGTCACAATGTTTCGTTGGAGGTGGACGATGCAAGCTCCATGGGAAGACATCGGGTATACCTGGCACAAGATGAATGTCAGGAAAAAGTAGAAAGTGTTAGAAGTTCGTCTTCGGATAACTGACATATCCGTAAATTTCTAATAATACTAGTAATTTTAGATAATAGTATTATTAGTTAACCGATAATAGAGTTACCGCAATAGCAAATGAGATATCAGATAATAACAATATCCAGAATCGTTAAACGTACCTTCCGTAAACTTGTGTATATCGAGGAGTGTCAGTCAGACACAAATACAAGATTTGGTTGGTCAGGGACTATCAAACTCAGCTTACGAAAAACCACTCCCAAGCTGCATCATTATCACTGTCGACTATACCAAAACCTAACGGAAAAATTTGAAAGTTACCATCCTGTGCAATTGCGGCTAAAAGAGTCCCTCCGTAACGTCCGCGCAAGTGGGTTCCGTCGATGACTACTACTTTACGCATCCAAGCGTATCCTTTTGCACAAGCATCAAGCGAGAAAAAGGTACTTAAACCATTCCACGCCTAACCTGTCCATTTCAGTTTCCAGGTCAACAACTGAGTTAGGGTTTGTACGCAGCAATAACTTGAAATACTGTGGTATTAAGGCGTAGCTCCCAAGGGCTATTCCCATTGCGTTATCTATAGCTATCTCACGTGCCCTCCATACCTTCCAATAGCTAATGTTGAGACTAAAGTCATGTAGCAACATCTGACGGAGCTCACCAGGCCTTGGTCCTTTCCCGACACCACCGTAACGCGCTCTCATGAGGTTCCCAATGACTGCTGTTAACGCCTGCCTATGGAAGTTTCCTTGAGCATCAACACTGCAACTGTGACGGAGTGATGCACTTTTGATCTCGAACATATCGCTATCATCAAGCTTTGTTACATACTTACAATTTGGACCGACGCACACCAAGATCAACATGTTGGGAGAAGATCTTGCGTGTCGAAAATGGAATTTCCGATTAATAGCATGTATCGCCAGTTTAAGCTCCGCATCCTCCTTACTTTTAAACACACGTCCCACAAAGATGTCGTCTCCCTCATAATCCACATCACAGACAGCTCGTCGCAACTCATCTGTAAAAGGTCGTAAAAATTAGGTCACTTATAATATTGTTAAAGGATAAACCAATTGCCTTAAAAAATGTCTGATAATATTTGTTACGATAAATACGTTCCATGATAACAACAAGTTTATTGGTAAACTATATATCCAGATATCTACCTTCTGCAATGGGGTCATCAAAGTAAGGGGGTGCATCACTCTCATGCATCACTGTCTCCACACGTGGTTCCAACACCGGCATCACTCAATTTTTGTCAAGGTTGTGAACACGTGAAGAGGATCCCATTAAGGTTACTGGCAAACCTTCGACCACCATTTTCCTTTCCCCATGTCATTTCGGGTTGTCATAGGAACCGGAAGTGTATTTGGCACCTCCGGAAATGTGTCGTCGTAATATCGTGCCACCATTTCTTCGTCTGCAAAAATTAGTATTCTGATTGTTTAGCTCAACCACATCATATTGTACTCACTTCAGCTTCGAAAGTTGATTAATCTACTTACCTAGCAACGAAATTTTTTGGACAACCGAGTCATCACTATTTGTTAGCTCTTCTTTGGAAAAAGGGTTGTCACTTGTCATGTTGCGTAGCCAACTACTAGTTGAATCACTGGAGCTCAACGCCACCGTCTGTGGTTATGTGGGTGTCACTTCTACATGTTCCGCTTCGACAAACGGCGTACCGGCAAGGGAAAGATGTAATGAAGTATCACGAAAGAGTAATTGACGACTTGGGGTTGACTCCATTTGATTCGGCACTGGCAGCTGCACGCTCAAATCCAACTCTCTAGGTTCCACCGATGGTGCCAAAGGCTCATTGTTATCCATGTTACGGGACTCAAACTCCGAGACAGTCAGTACAAAATTACGCCATAAGTTAAAAATGTTGGTGGTAAATCATTGTCCGTAGACGCCGCTACGGATAACGCATTTGCCATGGCCCTCTCTCTTGATAACCATCCTTTATTCACAAGATTAACGGATATGCTATCAGCGTTTTAAGGTTAATTATACTTCAGCTGGTGGTGGAACATCACTCGTAACTCGATACTTACGGAGGTTAGAGGGACCTGGTTGACTTGCTATAACATTCTTGAAAGACCCCGCTTGGGAAATTCCATTACCCAAACCCATTTCCATCGATAACCCTTATGTATTGACAAAGTTTTAGGATAATAACTTAGTAAATGGTGACTATTATTGGATAACAAAACAGATATCAGACTAACATTACTTACGATTAACATCTTCAGTTGCTGCAGGAACATCATCGCTAACTCCGTAGCTATCAAAAATGTTACAGGGAGCCAGATCTTTATATGACGTGGGTGCAATGTTACATTCGCCGATGACATTTGTTGTAGGATCAAATGTTGCGGAAATCGCTCCGCCCAATGCACCTGAAAACGCTCCTCCCAATGTTAACTCACTCCGGTAAGAGTTGACGTTTCGGTCCGGGGGAGTCTTGTTCACTCTCACGCGCAGGTGCACTTTGTGGAGATCGGCGCGGATCGCCAAGAACAAGGCTGTGTCGTCCTCGTCACGGATTTCAAAGGGGTTGGATTTCCGCCAATCAGTACCCAACATCTAGTGTGGCCACTGATATGTTTTCTCGATTTCATCTTGTTGCCGTATTCGTAGTTTTTCTCTTATTTTGGCCACCATCGCCGTGTATGACTCGTTTTCCTTTAACTCGATTGTGTAGTTATAACACCCAAGTTCGAGAATATGTTCCCAAAACCCATCGTCCGTCTTGTTCCACTGGCCATAGACGGCCCGTACAAGTAACGTCATCGTTTCTGGTAATGAAAAAGAAACAATAAATTATTTAGTAACAAATTATCCGGTAATAATAAACAAAAAAGTTATCCGATTCACTTTCTCGATTCTTATTTATAGTCCGTTCATGGCGCTGATTTGTGGGAGGTTTTGTTAAAGGACTTAGCTTTCTAGCGAACACTAAAAAACTAAAAAAATAGTTTACACCTTCGTGGGACAAAATAAAAACTCTATAAGAAAGCTGAAGTTATCCGCTAACAAAAAACAGATCATGTTACGTTATCCACTGCATTTTCTCGAAGGTGTAAACTGCGTTAATGGCTGGTGATTTGTGGGAGGTTTTTTTGAAAGGATTCGGCTTTCTAATGAACTTTGTAATCCAAAATAGTATATACTCCTTCATCGGACCAAAAAAAAATTGTTTAACAAAGCTCATATTTATAAGTTCTAACAAGAAATTTGGAATCTACCTCATGGATCCACAAAATCAATAAAATATTTTTTCAATATGACGAGGAAAAACAAGAATAAATGCAGCGGATCACCGAAGAATATATATCTACATTCTCATTAAATGCTCTTATCTTCGATTGCTAAATCTCTGTCGATCTCAAATAACTCTCTCACTTCCAGTTAATTTTAGTGATTGAAGAAGTTAACCCTAGTTTCAGAATATCAGACATTGAAGAAGTTAACTCAGTTGCACATTAAATAGCACATCAACTCAACCCTAGGGTTAACCCATCCACACAACTTTATCCGATAATGATGACAATACCATAGAAGATTTTTGCAAAATCTTCAAGGGCGGCGCTTTTGATTTTCCCCAAAAGATCTCACACAACTTGCCATAAATGATCCGACAAAACATTAAATGTTTATTTCCTTCTTTCTGTTTTGCCGCGAGTTTACGTAGGGGTAAAATGGTTCGAAAATTGTTGGTTTTATGAGAGAGAACTAAATACAGATTTATGATTGTTACTTCTTAATGTTCGGGTCAACTGTACCAATTCACTCTATATTTGAACCCTGTTTTGTAACATATAATCATTTGGATTTATATACAACTTTTATATTTGAAATTAGGTTCCGAAAATTGTTTTATAAATCATCCAAACATGTCTTACACAAACATCATACCAAAACAAGTCTTAATCATCCAAACATGTTTTTTTCCTTTTATTTGTCCGTCTCCATGTGTACGAACTAAAATGGACAAAACATATTCATGTCATCGATTCATATTGCGAGCGCATGTCTCATATGCCACATTTTGAAAGAAAATAATCTGTCACGTCACGTACCAATCTACATGCCACTGAGCATGTAGAATACCGATTATACCCTTCCCTCATTTCATTGTTTTTTTTTAAACGAAAAAAAAATACCTCTCTTTCTCTTTCTTCTTCGCGGCAAGCTCCTCCTCCTCGCCATTGCTCTTCTCAAACCGACCTCCTTCAGCTTCCGTCGTCACCTCCGGCGAGTTCTCCCCTCTTGTTGTCGTCGGTTTCTTCTCTTTTCTCCATTGGGTTTGGTGAGTTCATTGATTGTTTGTAGGGATTTGGATTTAGATTTAGGGATTTGAAATTAAATTTGGTTGTTTTGGTAGCACATTTGGTTTGTAATCATGTTTAATGGGAAGAATAGCTATTTTCATAGGTTATTTATCGAATTTAGCTGTTGAATGGTGTTGAATTTGTGGTAAATTTAGAGGAAACCCCGATTTAGAATCGATCCCAAATCTGGAAATCTGCAGACATAAGACAACTGGAACAAATGGTATAACTAAGAGATAGTAGGACAACTGGTTCAAATGGTATAACTGAGAGATAGTAGGACAACTGGTTCAAATGGTATAACTAAGAGATAGTAGAACAACTGGTTCAAATGGTATAACTGAGAGATAGTAGGACAACTGGTTCAAATGGTATAACTGAGAGATATTAGGACAACTGGTACAAATGGTATAACTTTGACAAATTTTGTAATTCATAATTTGTGTTTTTTTTCCTATTTCCAGGAGGCGATGAGGAAGAGGAACACAAACGTCCATTTTGACTATGGAGGATACTATACAGAAGAGCATGAATGAGTTTCAATAAATTCTGTATCCGCTATATCGTTTAAGACCGCATCTATGGAAGAGATAACTTATTCGATGTTAGTAGAGAAGATATGCAGGAAGATTGCGTTAGATGAAACCCCGAGAAAGCTGAAATTGAGTTATAGTGTATCTAATGCTGCGAGAGAGTCATATATTGTAGATGATGAGGACGTATTTGTTTATCTGACGACATCGGATGAAAAGGGACTTCGTCATGTTTTGCATGTGGAGTTATCGAATGATGATTTGGAAAAAAATCAGAGGGTCGATCAAATTTCAAGAGCGGGGCGAGGAAGTTCATTTGGTAAGAATTATGGGGAGTCAGCTTCAAATGGTAGAGTTGATGATGCAGATAATGCTGGAATCCTTACTATTGTCAGAGCTAGGGAAATAGCAGAACAACATAACGAGCATATCAATGAAGAGCCGATGAATGATGGTAATGATTTTGAGGCTGTGGATAGCCCAGTGGATAACCATGTGGATGATAGGCATGAATATGTTGATCTGTCACCTTCTGTACAAGATAGTCAGTATATTGAAGAATGGGAAGATGGTACGGGTCTTGAAAAGGGTCAAGAATTTTGTTCAAAGGAGGCAGTGCAAGATCTGGTTCGAAGAGCTGCACATTTGAACTGTTTTGGGATTCGTACTGTTAAGTCGGATACGGAGCGACTTATGCTACGATGCAGTCAAGCTGCACAAGGTTGCAAATGGTATTTACGAGCTGCGAGAATTCAGAAATCAGAATTATTCAGTGTCAGAGTACACAGAAAGATGCATATTTGCTCTCGGGCTGTTGCGAGCACAAGCAGTTGTAAACAGAAAGGCACACCACAACTAGTAGCATCTCTTTTGCATGAAGACTATCCAGGTCTCTTCGATACCCGACTCCTAAAAATATCATGAGTATTGTTCAAGGAAGACTCAGTTTGCATGTGTCTTACTCTACGGCCTGGAGAGCAAAAAAACAACATGTAAGTGATGTGCGGGAGAGTCCTGAAAAAAGCTTCAAGATGTTGTATTCTTATCTTTACATGTTAGAGAAGGTCAATCCTGGGTCAGTAACAGCTGTGGAATTGGATGCAGAGAAAAGGTTCAAGTACCTATTCATCGCTTTGGGCGCTAGCATTGAAGGGTTTAGGGCTATGAGGAAAGTGATAGTAGTGGATGCAACTTTTCTTAAAACTGTATATGGTGGTATGTTGGTTTTCGCAACAACTCATGATCCTAATCATCACCATTACCCTATTGCGTTTGGTGTAATTGATAGTGAGAAAGATGCTAGTTGGACCTGGTTCTTCAAAATGCTGAAAACAGTTATACCAGATGTTCCTGGATTGGTCTTTATAAGCGACAGACATGCAAGCATCATCAAGACAGTCTTTGAGGTGTACCCGAGCGCACATCATGGACATTGTATCTGGCATTTGTCTCAAAACGTGAGAGGAAAGGTGAAGAAACAACACAAGGATCAAGCCGCGACAAAATTCAGGGAATGTGCTCATATTTATACGGAGAGTGATTTCTACCGAGAGTATGCTGATTTTAGGAGTAGGTTTCCTAGTCGTTGAATATCTAGATAAGAGCATAGAGTTGGATAAATGGGCAAGGTGCAAGTTCCCAGGAGAGAAGTACAACATAGACACCAGCAATTCCGCAGAGTCATTGAACAGTGTATTTAGGCAAGCAAGGAAGTACTCTCTATTACCTATGATTGATGCGATTCTTGAAATTTTTTTTGAATGGTTTAACAAACATAGGAAAGAAGCTGCTGCTCCATCAGACCATAAGAGAGTGGTGCCTTATGTGGAGAACGAGCTGCACACACGATGTGCAATTGCATCGCATTTATTGGTGACTGAGCTAAACAGCGTCCAGCTTGAATACAGCGTTATGGGACGCAATGGGAAGAGGTATTTGGTGGACCTTAAAATGAAAACTTGTTCTTGCAGATGTTTTGATATAGACAAGTATCCGTGTATCCACGCAATAGCCGCAATGAGAAACCTCATGAGGAAGGATGGGAGAACCGCGAATATCCAAATCTATGATCTCTGTTCCCAATATTACTTGATTGATACATGGGCGTTGGCATATTACAGAACAATTTATGTTGTCCCGCATGAGTCTAAGTGGATGGTTCCTGCTGAAATTAGAGAATTGTTTGCCTTACCGCCACAATACACCAAGAAATTAGGAAGAAATCAGGAAACGCGGTTTCCATCTACCGGAGAAGGTAGCCGAAAGAGGAGAAACAAGTCTGTCCCTGGCATTAACTTGGAGAGGTATTTGCAGCCCGAAATTCCTGATGAGTAAACATATTTTCGTTTTTGTATTTCTTCTTTGTAATTCTCGGATTCGTAAAACCGGGTTCAACTAGTATAACTAAGAACATGTCTGTATCAGTATTTCTCGAATTTGTACAACCATGTTCAACTAAGTACTACTAAGAACATGTCTGTATCAGTATTTCTCGAATTTTCACAACCGGGTTCAACTAAGTACTACTAAGAACATGTATGTATCAGTATTTCTCGAATTTGTACAACCAGGTTCAACTAAGTACTACTAAGAACATGTCTGTTGCCGTATTTCTCGGATTTTCACAACCGGGTTCAACTAGTACAACTACGATCAAAATAATTATACAATCAAAATTATTAATATAATATCCAAGTAATATTAAAAATGGCAAATTAAGGTGAAAAAGGGTTCGTAATACATAAAGAAACGATTATTAATCAATAAAAAACGAATTAAACATTTTTCTAATACATATGCTTGTTCTGACTTGAAGTTCTCCTTATAGTATAAGAAATACTTTGTTAATATTCACCTCTTATGATGGAAAAGTGGTGAAAAATATGATTTCGTGCAAATTGTCTTATGAACACTTCCTAAATGGTACATAACAGTAAAGTAACAAAAATCCGACTAGTTTTATCTAGTTCTACCAGTTTTACAAAATCACACTAGTTTTACCTATTTATACCAGTATTACTTAAAACCTAGAAATTCAAATCACACTAGTTTTCCCTAGTTCTACCTAATTATTCAATCGAATCCAACTACTTACCGTTGACTCGACGGGGTCGCTCACGGTTCGGCTGCTTCCCGAGTGGGTACTTCCCGACTGGGTACTTTCCTCGTCCTTATCTCCTTCTCCTTCATCTCCTTCATCTCCATCTCCTTCATCTCCTTCTCCTTCATCTCCTTCTCATTCATCTCCTTCTCCTTCATCACCTTCATCTTCATCTCCTTCATCTTCATCTCCTTCTTCTTCAACCGGACCGAGTTCCTCACCTATCCGAACCGGAAATCGCAAACTCAATCCTTCTTCTTCTACCTCTTCATTCGTTCGGGAGACTTCGACAACCGGATCTGAACCCCTCGTATCTTCTACCTCTTCATTTCGAGCAATCGTCCTCGTCTTCCCCCCCCCTTGTCTTTGGTCCCATCTTTGTCATCTTCGATCGAACTCGATTTGGTTTTGATTTCGACTCAGTTATCTCTAGTTTTACGAAGAGCAGTTACCAACGGTTTTGATTTCAATTTAGGGCTTGTTGAGTTTGAGTTTTGTCGATTTCAATTTTTAAAAAGAGCAATCGGGTTCTGGGTTAGATCCGATAGGTTTTGGGTGGGTGGATAAAACCCTGGTATAAGTTGTAATTTCGTAGTTTTGGCTAGGGTAACAAAGTAAAACACCTGTTTTTGGAATTAAAAATAAATCAAAACAAAATTCGTTTTATAACAGGGAGTTTTCAGACTTCTGTAGATTTAGAGATATATGAGATGAAAACTCCAAGCTTTTACAAAGTAAGGAAACCAGACTTTGGTTTATCTTAACCGGGTTGTAGGAGAGAGTGTGTAATCAAGGATATTTGAATCTTTTTATCCATCACAATGTGTGAAATGTGCTAGAGTGTCAAAATGTGGTACAAACTCATAATGTGCTATAGAAGGTAACACACTCATTATTTTAAGAGGAAAAAGGAAATAATTAAAGCTAAATTACAAAACTCGAGAAAACCCTATAAACTTTTGATTTCCTTTCTCGGCGGCTCCGCCGTTCGCTACCATCGGCGTTACCACGCCGGTGAGATCTCCTCTGGTGAAATTCACCCTTATCTCGACCTGGATTTCATATTCTCAAAGCCGATTTCATCTTCTCAAAGCTGATTCTCTCCATTGATGCCATCTCCATGCCATTTTATGGAAAGTACTGTGGACTCTACAAGAGTCTCTCTTTCGAAACAGTTCATCAATGGTGAGCCGTTCATTCAACTTCCAGTTAAATCCTCTCCTCCCAAGGTTGTCTCTGCGGGGATCAAATGCTGGAATGACTTTAAGAGTCTAAAAAAATTCTCCTCTCACCTCACTGAATGACTTTATGATAATATGTTTTTTCCTTTTTGTCCTCTAATTAAAATCTTTGATTTTTTAATAACTAAAATTAAAAACACGGAAAAGAAAACTAAAAAAATCAACCAATCACATCTCATCTCCCTTATTCTCTCTCTTCAAACCATCGTTCTTCATCTCCGCCCCGCCGCTCACGTATGTTCGTTGGATCCGCCGTCGCTGTCAAGCTTCATGTGGTTTTTTTAGCTCATTTTCTTTCTCTCTTTTGTGCGTCGTCCTCGAGAGAGAGAGAGAGAGAGTAATTGCAGCTCATAGTTTGTTATTCAAATTGAGGATTTCAATTGGATTCAATTTGGGGCTTTTCTAGATTTATATTAAATCTTGATTAACCCAAGAGTATACGTACGTAGTAACCTTGGTTTTGTAGTTTAAGAGGAGCTTACCTTGATAATATATGGATTTGTAGAGATTGAAACGATTTGAATCGTAGGTGGTAGTGAATTGGGTACAACTGGTATAACTAGTCAACTTTTATGAATTGGATATAACTGGTACAACTGGTACAAATAGTTAACTTTCTGAGGGATATTATTCAGGGAACGAAGCTGACGTACAATGGATTCCAAGAGAAGATCCCAACTATACTTTATTGATGAAAGAATCGTTGGAGGAGTTAACTTATTATGGGTTGGTTAGTAGAATATGCAGGAAGATCATAGTAAATGAAGCCACGACGAACTGAAGTTAACTTACATTCCATTTAAAGCGGATCATAAGAAGGCAAGTGTAATATTGGATCGTAACTCGTTTGTGTAACTCGTTTGTTGTTGAATGTTAATTTTTGTCTTTGGAGAACTAGTACAACTATGTTTTAATTGCATCTCATAAGTTGTTGGATATGTTCTGACTATGTTACAACTATTCGGTATAACTATGTTGAAAATAGTTATTATAAAAAAAACAGCTTAAACTACGTATTTGATTCGAATAAGCAACAATGGTAACAACATTATCTTACTTTTCGATCAGATTAATTAATTTTTTGAGAATTGGTTACAACATCATCTTACTTTTACATCATATACCTTACACTTTTAGGGTTAGTTTGTTAATCTTGACCCATACTTATGAAAATCTTACAAAATTATTACCTTTTACACATATTATTGCATGAACAGATGTTAAATGTACTTTAATTACCTAATTTCATTGGTACAACTATAGAAATATAATTTAAATTAGGGTATAACTACTTACAAGTTTTTGACCATGAAGTACAACTATGATTTTAAGTTATTAGTAAAAACAAATAGCCAAGACGAAACAAACAAAATTACATAAGATAAGTAACTATTAAATGTTAAAAATATGTATTAAGTAGGTAAGTTAAATTTATAGCATAATGGTTTGTTATTAGAAGATTTACACAACAAACCCCTTATACTTTTATGATCACTTTGTTAATATTATCCACCTTATGATGCCAAAGATACAAAAATAGAGTTTGAAGACATATTAATTCATAAAGTCCTCAGAAACATACTTTAATTGACTAAAATCATATGTAAAACTAAAAAAAGTAAATTTTAGGGCTACGTAAAACTAATTAAAATTGAAAACACCCAAAAGTACAACTATTTGCAAATCGGTATGACTACAATTTTGTGGATAACTAAGTGTATTCTGGCGGCGCCCATTAAAGAAAAAACGGCGCATGTGTCAATTTGATGGCGCACATGTGGTTTTTGTGTGTTTTTCATTTATTTTAATTGAAATTTTAGCAGGTCACTCCACTAAAATCTAAAATTGGCCCAACCCATTTAGTTTTCTCTCAAATTCAAATTGGAATTCAATATCTAGGGTTTCTACTTATCCCTTTGCTCTCTCTTTCCCGAGCTCCTCTTCTTCCTCCTTCTCCATTGCAACGATTTCTGGTTTCTAAGCTCCAAGGCAAGTCGAATTTAATTCAAATTTTGGATTTTGTTCTTCATTTCGGGTTTGTTCTAACTTACAATCAAAGTAGTTTTAACAAGTCGTACTAAGTATTACTAAAAACCCAGAAAATCAGAGATGCCTAAACCATAAATTCGATCCCAAAAATCAATAAGCAAAAGCAAAGTCAACAACAAACACGAAATCAAGAACGAACCCGAACCCGAAGTTCATAAACAATTCTGAAATCAATAACAAGGTTGTACCTAAATCCACTTTTACTTGAAGTACCTAAAATCAAAAATAAACCGCATTCAACAAAAACAAAAACATGTTTTTTCGAAGCAAACTTGACATTCAAGTAGTACCAAAACCAGAAATTCAACAAAAACATACCAAAAACCAGAAATTCAACGAAAACATACTAATACATATTCTTGGACATTCTTCTTCTACTGGTTGAACGGTCTCCCTAAACCTTGACTTCAAAGCTGGAATACATTCAAATGGCAATACCTACACATAGAGTTAAACCAGTTATAATAGTTATACTTCAAGTACCTAAAATCAAAAACAAACTGCATTCACATCATCCAAAATAGAAACCAGTATTCACACCCAAGTACATCATCAAGACGCTACATCATCAAGTTTCCTCATGACAAACGAAAAACCAAAAAATAAGTTCCATCATCAAGTTTCAACAAGATAGACCCTTCTTCTTATGTCTCTTTGACCCCTTTTGCTCCTTTGTATAAGGTGTTCTCACATACTTTGAAGGATTTCTCTTCCTAATACAAGCATTTTTCCTGTGAGAAGTGTCACCTCCAATACACATTTGAACCTACAAATTAATGGAAGCAGTTATAGAATTTGTACTCCCTAACTCATACCAGTTGTACCTAGTCGTCCTAGTTCTATCTAGTTGTACCAAGTCTACCTAGTCGTACGAGTTCTACCTAGTTGTACCAACCTGTTCTGAAGACGTCGTGAAGGTTTTGGGTCGGAAAGCTGAGAGAGATGACGGCGAAACAAAACCACGGAGACGCGATTTAAGAGACCTAGAAACTGGAAATGAAAAGAGGAAGAGGATGATGAGAGAAGATGAAGGGCGGAGGAGAAGGAGAACACTAAAAATCAAAATTGGATGGAGGATATGGATAAGAAGTTATGAAGAAGAAGAAGGAAAGCGAGGGATTTTCGTAACGAGGAAACGACCATAAGAGAGGATGAGGAAAGAAAATGAAAGGAGAGGAGATGGAGAAGAAGAAGGTAAGCGGAGTCGAGGAAGAACGTAAGGAAAGGAAGATGATAGAGTAAAAAAAAAATCAAAAAAAAATTGGGACTTTGGGGGTGAGTTTGGGTGGGCGACCCATATCTTTGTTGGTTTGGGTGGACTACCCGATTTAAAAATGGATGGATCAGTAAAAATCAAAATTTTTAAGGGTAATAGGGTAATTGATCGCTTTTTGATTTAAAAATAAATAAAAAGTAAATAATTTTTATAACAGGGTTATATGGGCATTTTTTTCGACGACATGGGTTATCCCAGAAGTTAATCCTCTCTGCGGTCGAGGAAATCCGAAGAAATCTAGTGAAGAAGGTGGTAGCTGCTTCTCCAATTACTTCTATGTCTCTTGCCTCGGCTATGCTTCCAGACTTGTCAAATGACGCATCAGCCAGCAAAACTCCCCAGACCCACAACTCTCTTCAAGGAGCTTGGGCTTCGCCTTTCAGAATCGCAGCTCTGTTCCCTGCATCGGAGAATATAAATCCAAGCTTCCGGTGTCAAACTGAAAATTAAGTCGCCATCCTCGCAACAAATGAGGAATGGCCAGAACTAGGATCCAAGAGGCATCCAGTGAGAAAACGGGTCCATGTTGAAGCTGTAAAGCCTTCTTTTAACTCAGGTGGCTCCATGAGAGCATCTCATCCTATTGCCCCAGAAATTTTGAAGGAGTCTCAGGAGTATCCTTGGGATGCAAAATGAAATTGGTGTGTAACTTACGCAGAGTAACTAACCTGTCTACATGGGCACGCCTAAGGTTATTATCCCAAGCCATGTCTTGCTCGAGGGAATTGAGAACCAGAACCAAATCGTTATAGGTCAATTTTACCGTGTAAAGCACCCTTAGGAGGACTTATACACGCGGGTTTTACTCGATTATGGGGTCGTAAATGCCTAAGCCATACTCAAAAACTAGAAGAGTCCTCTTATCTTTTCCATATACGAGACGAACCAACTAGGAATTGGGTTTCTCATAGGGGAATTTGGCATATAGACGACTGTCTCATGTTTGTCTCACCATGGAGTCCTTCATCATTAGCCTTCCTGAAATTTCTACTATCCCAGTTTGGCTAACCTTGAAGAACATCCCTTATCAGTTGTACTCTATTAAAGGAATAGATTTGATTGCATCAGGTATAGGAGAACCAATGCTAACTAGTAAACCATGGCTAGACCCCACCCTAATGGGAGAAGCTAAGATTCTGGTTGAGGTGAAGCTAAATAAACCGTTCCCTCAAAGAGTTGCTCTAGAAGACAAGAGTGGTTCCATCACAATGGTTGACGTACTGTATTCGTGGCTGCCAACTAGGTGTAGTAGATGTGGCCATTTGGGTCATAAAGCATCTCATTGTCTTGGTCTCCAAACTGGCTATTCGCATGTGATTGTTGCTGATGCTACTGAAAATGTTGCTCCTCCTATACCTAAGGCCAATGCTGATGATACTGAAAATGTTGCTACATGTGTTGTTGCTGCTACAGAAGGTGATGAAATTGCTGAAACTGTTACTATTGATACTACGAGTCATGCTACCTTAGATGCTACGATTGCTGCTACAGCAACTATTGCATCTATCAGTGTTGGACCTCCTATTATTGATGTCGCTATTAGCGCTGATTCTATTGACGCATGCACTAAAGCAATTACTTCTCCAGCCTATGTTCCTGCCACTGCAACTTCTAAAAACCAGTTTGCTTTTTTGGACATTCAACCTGAAATGGTAGAAGATATGACTCTCAACAAGATGCTGTCAAAGGCAGAAGAAACAAACAAACTTGAGGTTATCCTCCCAAACTATGTTCACACTGAAGTCAATGAGACTTTTGATAGCTCAAAAGAAGTTACAACTGTTACGGAGGGTGATGATGATGTTGTTATCTCAGAGGCAAGCGTCTCTTCAAATTCTGAGGTTATCTTCCCTTGCATAGTTTCCACTGAAGCAAAAGTGAACTACCATAGTTCAAAAGTACCTAGTACCAATGTTGAGGCTGTCGTGGCCTCTCTACCAGAAAGCTCTCTCTCAGCGACTAGAAGATGAAGTTATCTCATGTATTGAATCTTTGTGTAGGACTAATGATAAAGATCAAGGAAATGACATGTATGAATTGTGGGATCCTCATGCCAACACTCCGCAAGACGTTGACATGACTGCATCCACTCAGCGGATCTTAAGGGACATCCTACAAGAAAAAACAGTTTTAGCAACGATTTTTTGCGACGATTTATTTTCGTCGTAAATCAACATTGTCTTTACGATGATTTTGCGACGATTTTAAAAATCATCGTAAAATCGTTGTAACATTGGGACGAAATATTTCGTCGTAAACTCGTTGTCAAATTCGGTCCGATTACCGACGATTTTACGATGATTTTTAAAATCGACGTAAACTAGCGACGATTTACCGAGGTTTCTATAAAACGTTGTAATATCGTCGGTAATTACCGACGAATTACCAAGGATTTATATTCGTTGAACTTTACAACAATTTTCCGACGATATATGAGTTAGGTGAACACGTTTAAATTCACGGGTGTATGGTTTATTAATCGCCGCACCTTCGGTGTGAAAAGAGAAGAGATGATCGGAGAGGGGATCGGGATTTAGGGTTTAGGGCATTTCATAGAAATCGTCGCAAAATCGTTGAAAATTTAAGACGATTTTGCGACGATTTCTATGAAATCCATCTAAACCCTATGCCCTAAGAACCTAAACCTTAACATCTTAACCCTCATGACAATAATGTTTATTGAATAGGGGAATAAGGTAAAGGTATACATGAGATTTCATATTAATTTGCGACGATTTTGCGACGAGTTATATGAAATCTCATGTATACCCTAAACCCTATGCCCTAAGAACCTAAACCTTTACATCTTAAGCCTCATGACAATAAGGTTTATTGTATAGGGAATAAGGTAAATGTATACACGAGATATCATAATAATCATCGCAAAATCATCGCAAATTTGCGACGATTTTGCGATGAATTCTATTAAATCCATCGAAACCCTAAACCCTATGCCCTATACCTAAACTTTAACATCTTAACATCTCATTTGTATTTTGCAATGAGATGCCAAAACCCTAAACATGAGATTTCATAGAATTCGTCGTAAAATCGTCGCAAATTTACGACGATATTGCGACGATTTCTATGAAATCTCATGTATACCCTAAACCCTATGCCCTAAGAACCTAAACCTTAACATCTTAACCCTCATGACAATAATTTTTATTGTATACGGAATAAGGTAAAGGTATATATGAGATTTCATAATAATCGTCGCAAATATGCGACGATTTTGCGACGAATTCTATTAAAAACATCTAAACCCTATCCCTAAACTTTAACATCTCATTTGTATTTTGCAATGAGATGTGAAGACCCTAAACATGGGATTTCATAGAATTCGTCGTAAAATCGTCGCAAATTTACGACGATATTGCGATGATTTCTATGAAATCTCATGTATACATTTACCTTATTCCCTATACAATAAACATTATTGTCATGAGGGTTAAGATGTTAAGGTTTAGGGTCTTAGGGCATAGGGTTTAGGGTATACATGAGATTTCATAGAAATCATCGCAAAATCGTCGTAAATTTGCGACGATTTTGCGACGATTTATATGAATCTCATGTATACATGTACATTTACCTTATTCCATATACAATAAACATTATTGTCATGAGGGTTAAGATGTTAAGGTTTAGGTTCTTAGGGAATAGGGTTTAGGGTTTAGATGGATTTCATAGAAATCGTTGCACAACCGTCGTAAATTACAACGATTTTGCGACGATTCCTATAATATCCTCGTAAAATCGTCGTAAATTACGACGATTTAGCGACGATTTTGATGAACTCCATCTATGCCATGTACCCTAAACCGTAACATCTAATTGTATTTTGCAACTCTCATTGAAATCCATCTTGAGTTTATTGAATTAATCGGAAATAGAAACTCGATCAATCACTGTCTCACCGCAAACTCATTGTCTTACTTCATCTTAGCAAAGCTACCATGTACGTTTACTTTATGTTTTTGTCTTTCTTCAATCTCGATGAACATATAGATGATTTAAAGATTTATGGATTACGGTAAACATTTAGATGAATTTAGATGTGTTGCAGACGATGTAACAATCGTCGTACCTATACCTTATACCCTAAACCGTATTTTTACAAAATTTTGTTGCTAAATCGTCGCAACGTTACGACGCCATTACGAGGAATCGTCGCAAAATCGTCGCAAACTATGAATTTAATTTACCGCGTGTCGGAAAATGAAAAAGTTTGACTGTTCCCGCGTGTGGGAAAACCAAAAAAGTAAATTTCACTTTGCGACGATTTAGCGACGATCACAAATTCTATATAAACACACGCTCATGTTTCATTTCTTCATTCTTCAAATCTCAATCTCTCTCTTGCCTCTCTCCTCTCTCGCGAAAACCTTGTAACAAAAAGGTAAAAATTTAAATAATTTACTTTAATTTGTATTTAATTTAGGTTAGTATAGATATATAGGAATAGAACAAAATATGTGGATAGAAACGGAATCAAATTGATAAATAGGAACAGAATAAAAATAGAAAATAGAAGATTTCGAGTGATAGATAACTACTAATTTTGATATGTGTTTATAGATAGTAATTTTTCTTCATTTTTATGCAGATGAGCCATCAGCGTACACACTACGCTCAGTTTTTGAGAGATATTGCTGGGACATCGGCTAGCGGACATCGGCTGCATGGTAATAGATAACCCGATAATGTAGGCCATGTTGCGGGAAAAGCGACAAAGACGAGCAGAGGCAGACGCGGCAGCGGCACAAGGAGCAGGGTCAAGCAATCAGCCACGGACGCAGACAACCGGTCCGACGAGAGATGGGGAGCCACGAGCCGATGACGATTTAGGTATTGATGATTTTGTAATAACTTTATAAATTTTATTATTTAATAATCATTTTAGTAAGAATATTTGTAAGAAAATTTTATTATATAATATTTTATTTTTTTAAATTTCAAATTAATTAAAATTTTAAAATAAAATTAATTTATAATTTATTAATTAATTAAACTAAAAACAATTAACAATCGTCGTAAAATCGTTGTTAATTAGCGACGATTTTACGACGATTCATTAACGACGATTATTTGCGACGATTTTACGACAATTCATTAACGACGATTTTGCGACGATTACAGTCTTCCGACAAATTTAAAATGAAATATTTACCTCCGATTTACAACGAATATTTGTCCGCATAATCATCCTAAATTCATCGTTGTTTTGTAGTAAATTGCCTTCGAATTGCCATCGTTCTTACGACGTATTTTGATTCGACGTATTTTGATTCGTCGTAATTTTGAAGTATTTTGATAAAGAGATTTTTATTATGTTCATATCAATTCCTCTATGCTTGTCATTGTAGCATAAGAGGTGTCAATCCATAGGGGTTAAGATTAATGCACTAGGAATGCAAGAACTTTTTAAGCTAGAGCAATTGTTTTGAGTTTTTATATTTATAGATTAAGAAAGTAAAATGCAAGAAAGAAAACAAAGGCTAGAAGTGTTGGAAAAATGAATTAACTATCAAGAAGATGATTAATGAACAAACAATGATGATTTAGATTGAATTAAACACTATCCTAGAACATGGAATTCACAATTATGACTAATCCACTCTCGTGGCACTAATCATTTTGTTAATCACCAAATCAAGAACAAACTCTCGTTTGTGATAAGATGATTAACAAGCTTTAATCTCCAATTCCACTTAGGTCACTAATCATCCTAGACATCAACTCTCATTGGCTAGGCATGAAATGCTCACAAAAGGTTTGGTTCAAGCATTTCATCGAACACCTCTCGGGCGTGAAATGCCTAAGCTCTATTTTTGATCTCTCAATCTAAATCTAGCATTAAAAGCTAACCTATGTGAATGATCTAACAAGATGCAACCTAAATCCATCAAAAAGCCTTAAGTCTAAACATGAAGAACAAAAGAGAAAAATAAATAAAGATAAATAAATTGCATAAATAAAAGATAGAGTTGACAAAATCTACTCTAGAGTGGCATTTGTATGAAGAACAATTAAAATCCCTCCAAAATCATAAGAAGAGTTTGGGATAAAACCCAACTCTAGAAAGAAGAAAGCTTGCTACAAAAATTAGGTTTCAAGAGTATTTAAAGCAAAAAGGGCGAACCGGGTCAACCCGGAACAAACCGGGTATTGACCCGGTTGGATATGGGTCGTGGTCACATAAGGGCTCTGTACCGACCAGTCCTAGGTCGGTACTGCGGGTCGGTACAGATTTCTTCCTTGTACTGGTCGGGTAACGTCGAGCAAAGACAGGTCGGCATTGGTGCGCTTGGGTCGTGCGGGAAGAGTTTTAGCCGGCAGAAATGATGAGCTGGTCGATGCAGGATTAGTTTTAGCCGGCAGAAATGGTGAGCTGGTCGATGCATGATTAGTACCGTTTGGCAGTACCGACCCAGGATGGGTCGGTACTAATCTCCTTTGAGCAACACTCGTTTGGGCGCCAGCCGGACACGTCCCCGCTAAATCTGATGTATCTTTCAAACTACCGCTCAGAATGACTTCACACCACATCCAGTACACAGCCAACTCAATTATCTACAACTTCTATGAAGACGTCGAGAGCTGAATCTGAACGCAAGTTCTTCGTTTGGCGCGATCTTTGGGTGACTTCGGCTGGCTTCGATGAGAACAGACTGGGTTTTGTACCGATCCATTCTGGATCGGTATGGGGAGTGAAGCTGGGTCGGTACCACTCTCTTCTTCAGTACCGACCAGATAGTACCGGTCTAGGATGGGTCGGTACTGGGCTTACTTGTGCTGATCCAATGCTGGTCGGCGTTGGTCTCGCGGCCAGATGGATACACCTTCGGTAAAATCGCGATATCTCCTGGAATATATGTCTGAATGATCTCAAACCACCTCCAGTAGACAGATAACTCATATGGTTACAGCTTTCATGAAGATCATTGACGCTGAATCTGACCGTAACCTCTTCGTTCTTCCGGATCTTTAAGACACTTTGGATGGCTTCATGGGGATGGACTTGGGAGTGGATTTGTACCGACCAAGTGTACCGAGCTAGGAAAGGTTGGTACTAATATTTGCCTTTGTACCGACCAGTTAGTACCGGTCCAGAACAGGTCGGTACTAATCTTTCTTGTGTCGATCCAATGCTGGTCGGCATTGTCTCGCGGTCTGTAAGACATGGCCTTAGTAAAATCGCCGTATCTCCTGGAATACGCATCCGAATGACCTCAAACGACCTCCTGTGGACAGATTACTCATCTGGATACAACGTTCATGAAAATCATCAAGGATGAATCCGATCAGAACCCCTTCGTTCAGCCAGTACAAATGGACTGACCTGCACTGCCGTGTTTGTACCGACCAAGTAGTACCGCTCCAGAACAGGTCGGTACTAATATTCTTGAGCCTTCATGCCGAGCTGATCTGGAGCGGTATTGAGAAGAGCTTCTGGTCGGTACAAGTGTCTGTTGCAATACCGATCCAATGGACCGATCCAATGCTGGTCGGTATTGGTTGACAGCTTCGCGGCTAGTCGGGCATGGCTTCAGTAAAAAGGGCATATCTCCCAAAACGCACGTCTGAATGACCTGATTCAAACTCTACTGGACAGATTACTCACTCCTCTACGACTTTCATGAAGACCGTTGAGGCTGAATCTGAACGGAAGGTCGTCGTCCAGCTGCATCTTTCCGGCGTGTCGGATGAACTTTACATCCTACTTTGCTCCATGACTCCAAATATCTCCAAATGCCTCCAAAACACCTACAAACACTCCAGCATGCAAAAACTCTCTAGGACCTAATGAAACATCCTAAACTCTAATAAAGACCAAAATGCTAGACGAAATCATGATTATGCATGTAAATGACACAAAACTCTAAGTGAAATGTATGCTAAAACATGCAATATATGAGAATATCAAATACCTTTACCAAAACAAAGGAAATAATTAAGTATAATTGCATTTGATGATTAGAACATTGAATTGGTCCAAAAGGAAACTAAACATGTGAAAGTGTTCTACAAAGTTGAAGTTGTTGTCCACTTCTCAAAGTTAACTCCCATGATATATGCCCCCACTTTTTTGATATATTCTATCCAAATAATTGGTATTGAAATTTACTAGCCATGAGTCCATGACAGTAACATCCATATTTTGCATTGTAATTATAGCTAGACTCGTACGACAATAAATTTCAAATAAAATATTTTTTTGTTTCTTATTTTCTACCTCTTTGTATATATATACGGAGGATATCTCTATATTATTATTTAAGAAGTCATTTAGGAAAATGAACTTTATTTTGTAAGTTATTACATATTATGTCATTACAAATAACAAAAAAATAATTGAAATAAGAAATGATATAATTGTCTTTTAAAATTATTGAAGAGAACAGAAAGTATTTGTTGTCATTAAAGAAGTTATTTCTTATATATTTTTAATTATTTTCAATACTATCTATTTTAAAATAATAATCAATCCATATATATTCAAAGAAAAAAATCTATTCAAAATCGTGCTATATTTTTCACTATAATTTATTATATTTTATTTGAATATATATCGAAATAAAAGTTGAAAAATATTTTACTAACTTTATAAAAAGTTAGAAACAAGATTTTTGTTTTTAAGAGTTCGTGGACTAACCACAAAAACAGAGTAATTAAACGGTGCTTATTAGAGTTATGTTTTCAACATTATAGGTTTTTGCGGGTTAACCTGAATAATATTTTAGTACGTTGCAAAACGGGTTAAATAGACAAATTATTACGAATTGACAACTTTATGTATAATAATTAGTTAGCCATATTGTAAAATTCAGATAAAAAATTTTTTTCTTAAATTTCAAAACAATTTATTTGAAAACAAAATTAACCCGTGCTATAATTAGCGCGGGTTAAGTCATAGTGTATATAGTAGGTCTTGTATAATATACTTTTTTTTTTGGATAACTCGGGTGACGATCCGGTTCAACAGACACCATGAGCTCCGAGCCAGGTAGCGGGGACTTTTCTCCCTAGCTGGTACTTGGGTCAACGGCCCATGAGATCCGACTAATCATGGGGCCAGGGAGAACCATGTGAATACCCCTGATGCCACACAGTTGTGATTTAGTTTCGAGGGAGGTTCGAACTCAGGGTAGCGCTCTCAACGCATTCCAATCTCGCCTACCACTCGACCACACGCCCGCGGACTATATATATACTCTTATAGCTAAAACAAATATTGGACGTACTTCTTCTTCGTTCTTTTTGTCAGCTAGCTTGCACTCTTCTATTGAGGTGGATGATAAATTTACGAAGATGTTTACGAAAGATGTTATTAAAAAATGTAAACATAGTATGATGATGAGATGATCAGAAGAAAGAGAAGAAACAAATTCGATCACAAAACAAATTCGACCTTAAATAGAAACTTTCTTCGTCCCCTGAAACAAAATAGAAGAAAGAAAATGATAAAGAAAATCAAAATCTAATGATGATGAGATGATCAGAAGATTAATGAGAGAGATCACGCAAGCAAAGCAAAAGCCCGGAAGAAGAAGAAAAAAACTCGGGTCGGGTTTTTTTAAGTTTGGATCGGGTTTTTTCGATTTGGTTTTGGGGTTTAATGGTTTAGGTTCGAGTTTAGATCACAAACCGTGGAAACTAACATCCGTAGGTTTCGAAATTTTATTTCGGGAGGAAATAAATCTTTAACTTTGATATTGTGGGGATCTGGGACGGTGTCATAGTTTGGGAGACATCTGGAGAGATGCGATACTTCTCGTGGGGAAATAGATCTTTAACTTTGATATCGTGGGGATCTGGGATGGGGTCATAGTTTGAGAGACATATGGGAGATGCGATACTTCTCATGGAGAAATAGAAGGTGTCTTTCCAATTCAATTAGGTGATTACGACAACTGGGCTTATTTATTTACAATCGTATCAAATCAGCTCTTAAGATTAAGGGTTATGGTGTTGATGATTTATTTACAATCGTATCAAATCGTAACACATTACGATGAGAAGTGCATCCTCTCGAAAGATTTGACATATGAATATTGGCGTGCCAGAATCTCCATCTATTTCGTACCCGAAGGTGAATTCCTTTACGTAGAACCTCTCTCTTTTTATCTCTAATCTATATCTCCGTTGATATTCTAAACTATTACAGGAAAATATTGGAGAGTTCATAATATGTCGTATCACATTCTTACCTCCGCACTTGCTGAAACTCTCAAAAATGTCGTGATACTCTAAAAAAACAGGAGGACGAGCACTTCTGCAGTATTCTTAAAGATTTGAAAAAGAACGGTTCCAATATTGTCCTACAGCTGTTTGAGAGCTTATTACCTGAAAGAAGCCTAATCAGGTGGAGAAAACCCTATCAGATACTGCTGCTGTTCGGAGCCGGCACTTCCAAATACCATGAAAGATATTTCCAATAACAGAGCCCTTGTTTAATTGTTTTAAACTTTTTAATACGATGAATTTTGGAACTTGGCGTGTTGACAACACGCGCGCCTCTTCTCTCTCCCAACACGCGATTTTCTTGGCGACAAAAACAAAATCTTCTATCTGACTACTCGGTGGCCGGCGCTCCTCGCCACCGCCGGAGAGGTCGTCGTCCTCTTCGTTTGAGGAGTGCCTAGGGTGCTGCGACGGCTGGGATCCCGTGGGCTTGAGAGAAGACTCGAATCGCGAGAGGTGTGGGATCTCGCCGAATCGACGGTGGCGCACGGTGTGGGATCCTTCAGGATCTTGGTGTCGCCGCCGGCTGTCTCTCATGGTGGTATGGTTAGGCTGGTTTCTTGGTGGCGAGTGGTGTGAGATCTCAGGGACGGATCTCGGCGTGTTGCTTTTCAGATCTAGCTTCTTCCTCTCCATCAAGGCTGTGGCAACCTCTGGCAACCTCCGGCGTGGTCTCTAGGCTAGCTCACGTTGGTGACGTTTTTTCAAGGCGGTTACTCGGCCTAGTGGTGCTGAGCGACCTTCTCTTGGTGACAGCGTGAGAGTCTCTTCATGCGGTTAGCGGTGTTTAGAGCTCTGTTTTCAGCGTGGTGATTGCTCGGATTTCCTCAGGTCTTCGTCCCCGGTGGCTCCTTGACTTGTCTCCGGTGTTTGTTTGCTTGTTACTCTCAGATTTCGTAAGTGTTTCCTTGGTTTTGGTCTGTTTAAGATTTCTTAAAGTTCGGTTTGTGTCTCGTCTTTCTTGCTCTCGGAGGAGGTAGTAAGGCTGTTGAGCTTTGAGGTTGCTCGGTTTTGTGCTGCCGACATCGGGGTAATATCTTGGTAGTGTGAACTAGCGCTTCTAGGTTTTGATAGTTAGTGTAGTCCCGTCTTAGTGCTAGATCTTTGTTTGTTAGTTGAGCCTCATACCAAGTTGAGGACCGTCTTGATTTGGGTCTCATCCGACTTCTTAGAGGAACGGTTCTTTTTTCGGGCTACCGGTTGAAACAGCTTCTGATATGCAAGATGGATGTTTCCCGGTCCTTTCTTTTGTTTTCTCCATTCGACCCTATCCCGGTCTCATATTTCCCGCGGGTGTTCAAGCTTTTAATCGCTACTCGATACATGTTGATTCAGAGTTTTGGTGTTGACAGAGTACCGATTTAATTTATGATGATTTTATGGCCTGCTAAATCATTAGATCTTCCGTATGACGGAGTTCTAGGCTTTCCTTGTCTTTTTTTTTTTTTTTTTTTGAGCAAGGTCTGTCTTTCTGGTTTTAGAAGCATCTTTGTACGCAAATACAACTTGCAATCCTTTTTATAAATGATATTCACATTAAAATTCAAAAAAAATAAATAACTTTTTAATACGATTTGGCTTGGGTTTTAAATTTCACAATATCACTTATTATTATTATGTGCTTTTATTATTATGTGATATAGTTTTATGTGATATAGTTTACTAGATAAGTGATTCACATAAAACTATATCAAATTCTAATTTGTTATTTTTCAAATTTTATTTTAAGTATTTGTCTTTTTACTTTTTTAGTCTAGTTTAATGTTTTGGTTGGTCACTAAATATTTAATTAAATAAATTCAATATTTGTATTCTTCTAGATTTTTATATTTTTTTTTTTGCGTAACCTACATACTATTTTCCTTATGTTTATGGTTAAAAAAACATTATACTTGCCACCATTTTTAAGACACTAAGTGTACCATCTTTTTTTGTGATGTCAAAGTTTTTAGTTGAAAATCTAACAATATATCGTTTTCAATAAAATTTTTTTTTTTTTTTATTCAATTAGTATCACAATTTTCTTAAATCTTAATATCGAATTGTCACGTTTTTCTATTTATTTACAGTAAGTTTATTTGTATTTTTGTAATTTGTATTAAATAAAATTAATAATAAATATAAATAGACATATTAAATGAATATTTTATATATGCTTTAATGTTAAATTTGTGGTTTTTCTGATGTGGACACCCTGAAGAGAAAACTTTGCTATTATATATAAGATTTAACTCTCTTAAACTTATAAATTTGTAAGGAACCCCAATAAATATGCAAATCACCATTGAGCCTCCTCTCTCTCACTCACTAAACTCAACACGACCTAAGGATAAAGATAAAAGGGAGAGATCAAAAAAAAAAAAAAAACACAACTAAATTCACAAGTCATAACTAGCCCTCGGCATAAAACCCGACCCGGCCCAAAAAACACGGTTCGGTTCGGATTCGGTTCTTCAAAATAACCCGAACGGTTCCTCTTCAAATTTGATTCGGGTTTCGGTTCGGGTTGGATTTTACCCAAAACCCGTTCGGGTACCCGATAAACCCGAAAATTCTTTATTGAACTTTTATCTCTCTCTCTAACTCTGAATCAATCTCCTCTCTTCTTCATCTCCAATTTCCCTCATTCGTTTAGAAAGGAATAAAACCAAGAGATATCTCTCTAGCGAATCCTCAAGATATCAAAATTGTTCTTACTGCATCATGGTTGTAGAGAGCGCCGGCATGAAAATTTCCTTAATCTTAGATCGGACTGTCAATACTTTGCGGTGAGAAGACTCCGGAATCGAGGAGCGGAAAACGACGCGACGGAGGGAAGGGATAGGCGTAGGGGAGACGGAGGAAGCGAATGAAATGGTGGATTTGGAATTGGAGAGAGAAGTTGTCGATAGAAACAAAGAAGAAGAAGCCGCCATTGTTGTTTTTCGATGAATCACAGAGAGAGAGAGACCTGAGAGATTTAGAGGAGTGAAGTGGACGGAGAATTTCAATCTCGTACTAGTTGGTGTTTGATAACTGGATGATTAAACCAGGTTGATTTCAATCTTTATTTCCGGTTCAAGTTTTGGGTAATTCGGGTTTTCGGGTAAAAACCTGATCCGAACCGAACCGAAATTTTTTTCGGTTCTACATCAGTTCTAATTTGAAATCAAGAAACCGACCCGAACCTGAAAGGACCCGAACTGAACCGAACCAAAATTTTCCCGGGACCCGTATGGGTCCAATTCTTCCCTATCCGAAAGACTCGAAACCCGAAAAACCCGAACCGCGGACCCAAATGCCCAGGGCTAGTCATAACTTCATGCCATATTGCGGCATTCCTAGCATTGACAGAGCATACATGTTCTGCACCGTACATAACCAAAAATTAATCCATACAAAATCCAGTTGAAGTTTTTACGACATAACCTCTTTTCCCTCTTGTCCTTTATGTGTTCATCCGTGTATTCCCTCATAAACTGCAGCAGCAAACAAACATACATATAGGTGTGTGATAAAAAATTATGAATATCAAAAGCATGAACTGTGATGAATGTGTGGATCTCGCTTTTCACAGTACTTAATTACCAACAACTCGGGAGTCTGATAGGCTTCATCAGACATACTACAGAAAGAAGAAGAGCTTTATGATGGATGAATTGAAGGAAAAGGATGACAAGTCGAAGAATGAGCTGAATTGAGAAAGGATCAAAGCCTTGGAAAGAGTTGGAAGGTTTCATTTTTGACATTTTCTTTACAAGTATAAATAAGAATTTGAGTATTGTCATTTTCTTATGCATTTTATTGTAAGCGATATTAGCTTAACAATGGTGATCCTGATGAGATCGTAACTCTGAATGCATCTCAGATTTCTTCTTGTTTATGCACGCTAATTTACGCCGCAATGATTACGACAACTGGGTTTATTTGATACCTTCCAGGCCCAGCCCAATAAGATACTCTCTGGCTTTATATACACGCAGCACAGATGCAACCCTAATTTACAAAATGTTCAGAGATTTTATGAAGTCCATGGAAAAATTCGTTTATAAGATCTCTGTCTTCCTCGAAATAGTTTGTCTGTCTATTGATTAGATTTCATCTGATCGATAAACTCGCCGATCTAGCTAACCGTCGATCTGTCATAGTAATTTTTTTAATGGATCTAATCAATTGTATTCACGATCTGATTGTTTTGTGAAAACTCGCAGTTCGTGACACACGCGTCATCTGGGACGTGGATGATTCCCGTTATGATCTCGATCGTCCTTCGATATATGATGCTTTGAGGATAATGGTTATTTTCTTGCGTTATTCACGGCGTACGTTGATGAGAACACCCCGAAAAAGAAAGATGAAAGTAGCTTCCACAACAAATAAGAGTATTTGCCCTTCCAGTATAAAGAAACCTGTTGTTGCGACATAACCCCTTTTCGAGGCGAGCAGTAATCGGCGATTTTGTGAGGAAGAAAGGTTAATCGCGATTTGTTTTACGAAAATCGGGCCAATCAATAACATAATTTTATAAAAAATGGCCCAATTTTGAAAAGCCCATAATAGCCCATTGTTTTTTTCTTATCACTACTAGGGGTGGTGGGCAAAAAAACCGAACCAAACTAACTGAACTTAAACCGATCTAAACCAAACAATTTCTATATATAACCCAATCGGTTGAAATTTTTCTCAACCCGAACGGTTCGGTTTGGTTCGGTTTAAAACTGAACCGAACCGATAAACCAATGTTTTTTTTGTTAATTAGTTAATTAATAATATTAAAATATAAACACATATTGTGGGATCTTCGGTTCTTCACCTAAAACCTTTAGGCTAAAGGTCCTAAACCCACATTTTCCTTTTTTGTTTTCAACTTCCATTTTTTTTTTTAATTTTTCAACATGATTAATATATATTCTCTAACCCTATTAGGTAAGTATTTGATTAAAAAATGAGAAAACCTAACTAAAACCAAACCAAATTACAACCGAACTGAACCAAACCGAACTAAACCCAAACCGAACACAAACTTATTTCGGTTGAGTTTGGCTAGAGTTTTATTCAACCCGAATCAACCGAACCGAACCCGAAATTTAACCGAAATGCCCACCCCTAATCACTACTAGTCGGCTAATCCCCTAATTGTTCGACGCTTTCGAACCCTAATCAAGATTTACCCCAAAACGAAACCAAAACAAGATGAAAATGAAACCAAATCTAGCATAATCGAGAACAAATCAAGCATATTCGGGCTCTTACACCATCTACAAACTCTTAGGGAGGGGATTATTGGTTCATGAATTTTTAATTGATTTAGAAATTCAAACCAAATCTAGTGTTATTGGTTCTATGATTTCAAAATATATGTTCAAATCCAGTATTATTGGTTCTATAATTTATAAATACTAATTTAAATCACGTATTATTCAATCTTACAAATTTATTATGAATTTGATTTTACAATAGATTTTAGTTGAGTTTGATGGATTTTCAAGTTAAAAATACAAACATTTAAATCCGAGGGAAAACCTACTTAAATGGAAAAATATCTCTATATTATTATTTAAGAAGTCATTTAGTAAAATGAACTATATTTTTTAAGTTATTACATATTATGCCATTACAAATAACAAAAAATAATTGAAATATGAAAGAATATAATTATCTTTTAAAATTATTGAAGAGAATATGAAAATTATTTATTGCCACTAAAGAAGTTATTTATTATTTAATATTTTAATTATTTTTAATATTATATATTTTAAATAATAATCAATCTATATATATTCAAAGAAAAAATATATTTGAAATCTTGCTATATTTTTCACTATAATTTATTATATTTTATTTGAATATATATCAAAAAAAAATTTGAAAAATATTTTACAATACGACTAACTAATGATTATAGACACAAGATTTTTTGTTTTTTATGAATTCATGGACTAACCACAAAAACTAGAGTCATTAAATGGTGCATATTAGATTTATGTTTTCAAGATTATAGGTTTTTGCGGGTTAATCCGAATAATATTTTAGTCCACTGCAAAACGGGTTAAATAGACAAATTATTACGAATGGACAATTTTATCTATAATCATTAGTTAGCCATATTGTAAAATTCAGATAAAAATAATTTTAAAAAAAATTAAAACAATTTCTTTTAAGGAAATTATCTTACGCTATAATTAGCGCGGATTAAATTCTAGTTCCGGAGATACCGACACGAAACCAGATGCCATTATGCAAATGTGATTTAGCTAGCTGTCGTTTAACTCTCATCAACTCTTTGATTTTATGAGATATCACACAATCGTATAAAAATATAAACTTTGGGTGTAAGTTCTAACTTTGAATCTAATATGTGAACAAACCTCCATTTGTGGGTGTAAGTTCTGACTTTGAATCTAATGTGTGAACAATCAAGAAGTTTACTTTTAGTTTTTACAGCCTTCACTCTGTTTCCCGAAGCAACATATGAACTGCATCTTGTCTTATGAGACCGACATTCATGTCTTTTCACTTTTATCTTTTCGATCATTAGTGTGCATACAAAAGTTGCAAATTAGTATGCATCGAAAAGTTTCAACTTTCTTTCAGGCAAGACGTAACGTAATCAATATCACTTAGTAATTGTTTTTCTTAACTGAATAAAAAAACAACCATTATCAAAATTTATAGTTCAAACTTCACAGAAAAAATCGCCATTTTAAAGCGAAGTATACTAATATGAAAAGAATATCTATGCAAATAATTTAATCCATCAAACCAAAAAAAGCTAAATATTTAGTAGAAATAATCCTTAGAGTGAATAAGGTGAATATACATTGTTGACCCAAAAATTAGCTTTCTAACAATCATAATGCAGTATTTAGTTCTCTCACATAAAAGCCGAATTTTTGTGACCATTTTGCCCCTACAGAAAAATCGCAGCAAAACATAACGAAGCATTTAATGCTTGTCGGAGCATTTATGATCTGTAACAAAGATATTTTTGGGGGGGGGGGGTGAGTAAATATTGGATAACACGATATCCAGATAGTACACCCTAATCAATAACTATGTTATCGTTCAACTTTAATGTTACACAATATATTAGACGTATATTTATGAAATATTTATTAAAATCCTTTTATGAATGTTATATTACGACATCATACTTTGTCGTTATACTTTTTAAACAGTAAACTCTAAACCATAAACCTTAAACCTTAAATCCTAAACTCTAAACCCTAGACCTAAACAATAAACCCTAGACCTTAAATATGCTAACAATAAAATCTGATATTTATAACGTGTTAATATTGGTAAAATCCGGATAATATTTGTCATCCACTAATAACCGTCAATAGTATTTAGTGGATAACTATTTGTTAACATTTTAATTATTATGTTATCGGGATAAGTTTATGTTTATCGGATTAACTCAATTATCATATAGTATATTAACGTGCTAACAATAATATTCGATATTTATAATGTGTTAACAATAATATCCGATATTTATAACGTGCTAACATAGTAAATATCCGGATAATATTTACAGATAACATAAAACCGTCGCCGTTACCACCACCTTCACCGAAACCACCACCTTCACCGAAACCACCACCTTCAGTAGCACCGTCACCTTCACCGGCACCACCATCACCGTCACCATCACCTTCACCGGCACCACCGTCGCCGTCACCATCACCTTCACCAGCACTGTCATTGTTATCTACACCATCACCACTACCTTTACCGACACCACCACCTTCAACGGCATTGTCACCTTCATCGGCACCATATCGTCACTTTCATCAGCGCCATAATCGCCGTCACCACTACTTTCACCGGCACCGTTAATGTTATCTACACTACCACCACTCTCCACTATCGTCACTGACTCTGTCACTATCAGTCTATCACCACCACCATTAGCCCTGGGCATAATATCCGGATCCAAAAAAATAAACCGAAACCGATCCGAAAAAGAGGAATCGAACCCGAACCGAAACCGATTAAATACCCGAACGGATCCTACATTCCTATATCCGAATAACCGAAACCGAACCCGAACCGAATGGATACCCGAAATACAATTATATACCCAAAATATTAATTATATTTAGATTTGATCACCCAAAATTACAGTTATAAATCCGAATATATGAGTTATTTTCATACCAAAATGATTGAGAGATCCAAAATAACCAAAATATACGAAGTTTTTAGTTATGTTTGTTAAGCTCTGACCAAATTTTATTTAAATTTAACCAATTTTATTCAAATTTAACAAATTTTTATTTTATTTTTATGATTTTTTGGATACCCGAAACCGAACCGAATCCGAACCGAAATTCTAAAATATCCGAACGGATCCTAGATTCCTATATCCGAAGAACCGAAAACCCGAATAACTCGAACCGAATCCGATCGGATATCTGAACGCCAAGGGCTAACCACCATCATCGTCACTTTTGTCACCGTCATCATTACCGTCGTGAACACCATCAACACCATCGTTGTTGTCATTGTGAATACCATCACCATCCTCCACCTTCTTGAAAAATTCATAATGTTTGCTGATGCAGAGCTTGTAAAAGAAGCAAAGCCAGTCGGTCGATAACATCGAACACGTTCTTCCCTTGTTAAAGAAGTATGGAATGGTTCATCTTTTCGGATATGGGAATCGCCTCTGTTCAGGTACATTATATAAGACGATGCATAGTTAGAGTATTCAATTTGGTTCTTGAATGCATGTTTTTGTCATCATTCATAGTTCATAGGAAAGCAATTGTAGAGGTTCTTTGGTCTTTTTCATCGTGAAAAGTGACAGTGAATAGTTGCAATTGTTAGATTGCTAGTGAATAGTTGCAATTGTTAGATTGCTAATTTTCGTTTTATCCATTGCTACCAATTGCATATACTCTAATCCTTATCCCTATCTCAAAACAAACAATATAACTGCAACAGTTGAGCACAGACACAGAAAGACAATCTTTCTAAAGAAGAGCTTCGATGTCAATCTCCACGAAAGAGCATGGATCAGTGATGTCAAAGTTGTTCAAAACCTGAAGCAATAGAAAACCGGGTCGGTTAAATAACAAACCAAACCGCTTGGCTTGTTTTTTTCGTTCAAAACAAGATGAAGAAAGTGTACCTGAGGATGCACGATTCCAAAGTTACCAACATGTTTCCCTTTGTAAATGATGCTAGCTTGTCTACCAGGTAAAAACTCGGGTTCCTTTTGCAGATTAGAGCAAAAATAGTTTTGAGTGTCTGCGTTTGGTAATCAAAGTAATTGTAACTCGTAAAAAAGGAGCTTACTTGAGAGCGGTTTATATAGTATCTGGTATTGTCACCGGTTGGCACAAATGGGATTGCCATTACTTCCATGATTCTATCGACGAGGCCATGTATAAGCTGAATAATACAGAGAAGTTTCTCAAGATAAGATTTTAAGCATCATCTATGGCCAAGAAGCTGAGTTGGGAAAAGAAAGGAAATGAAATCATATACCTCAAATCCAGAACTAGCACCACAGTGTAGTGCAGCCAGATGGCGTCGATTGGATGCACCGACGTCTTTTGTTTCATCCAATAAGGTCACATCACCTATTTCATAAATCTTAAAACCAAAGAAAAAATTATCAAGAGACCTCAAATCTAGCTACCGTAATTGGAGAACGAAAGGTAAATCAAATCGCTTACCTTGATAGGTTTAGGGTGGTCTTTGTTAGAACCAACTGTCTTCAATATTCCAGGCATGAGACTCGTTCTGACTACCTAATAAACGAAAATTCTTTCAGCAATGGCAAAACAGTAACCGGTATGCAAAAGATGGCCAATAGGTTAATGAAAAAAAGCACTCAAAAGGGTTTGAGAGACACCTCAAAATCAGCAGAACGTGGATTCCCAATAATAACAGCTGAGTTGTCATCTTTTCTATTTAGCATTGCAAAGTTTTCCTTGTGGGAGCATAGTATCCATGTCAGAACCTCAGTGTAAACATTCATCGCAATCTGAAAGTGCCAAAGATGAATAGATAAACCTCTGTGAGATACAAATGCTAATTGTATTTCACATGAAAAATGCAGACGGATGTGACACAAAAGAAGCAATTGGAAGTGATAGTAACCTCTGTTCTGAGAAGATCGCTGAGCTCATTCAAAGGCAGTGGTTTTATCAAAGCAGGCTTTCTTGTCGGGATGTTATTGTACCCATAGGCAATGGCAACATCCTGGCGAAAGATAGCCCAAGCTATTTATTAACGTACACAAAATCATTCATAATGCCATGAACGTATAACCTTGGTTATGATAAATTACCTCCATAATATCACAGGGGTGGAGCACGTCGCTTCGGCTTGGGGGTACATGTACTTTTACAAGACATTGGCTGTCGCTAGATTTTGAACACTCAGCATGCAACTGCATTCGGTTCAGCAGACTTGTAACCTGGAGGTTACAAATGCCATTCCACAGAACAAAAGGATTTGTATCATGTGGAGCCTCAATAAAGAAAGAATACACACAGCGGATTAGAGGAAAAACTCCTAATATAAATGCCAAGATTTACTTCAACTGCAACTTCCAGATCGACAATTCAACAATAAAAAGGAGAATTAGTTCGTCAGCCCTCTTCCAGCTCCAAAGTAACAAAACAACTTGATCGCAGTGATTGCCTTCATTACCTCTTCCAGCTCCAAAGACACTCCAATTGAAGCAGTGATATAAGAGAGAGGAACTTCCATATCGTAGACAGCTAAATCCGGATAGATGTATGACTCTCCCTTGTCATATGTAACTTCAACAGGCTCAATCTCAAATTTCCTCTCACAATATTCCGAAAAAGTTGTCACCTGGAAAACAAAACGAATGATCATTGAATCACTAATCAGGTAAGCACAGTAACTGTTGATTTGTTAACCGCATTACCATTGTATTCAAAACAATCTTGGCCTTGGTCAAATCTGTTGCTGTACATTCAATGAAGACATTCTTTGTCTGCAGGCTAATTGCTGAATGTGCACCATTGATAATAGGTGGCAATGACAGCACCGTTCTGCAACAGTCAACCTTCATTATTTTCAGATGATACACATATTTTACTGCGAAGAACCACTAAATACCTTTTACTGTCGTATAAAACAGGGAAGACGGGTGAGCTCTCAATTATGTGTAGATATTTTTTCAACTTCAAATCTGACTGCAAGAAAGTAAAAAATAAAAATAAAATAAAACAGCCATCAGAAAAGGGTGCATTTTTAAGAAGAAACTTCTTCAGAAAGGTTGAAGGAGAGTAAATTTTCAGGCTCATATGAACCAGAAAATAATAATTCATGATTTACCTTGTAAAAATCAATCAGTTCGTCAGCCCTGAAGCTCTTAGTCTGCACCAAAAGATTGGTATCAGCCAGGGTAATAAAAATAAAACCATCTTTAATACAATGTTATTGTTAAAAAACGAGAAATTGTGACATGAGAAACAAAATCATATATCTGTATCTTAAGATGCAAATGCCAAAAACAACGAGAAGTAAAATCATATATCTATATCAGCAGGCAGCAACAGAGAAAGGCAACTTACTTGCTTCAGAGGTACAAAATTGATATCCATCGGCGACAAACCCTGAAAATAAGAAGTAAAGACCACAATATCAATGGCCTACCGTAAAGCACACATAAAGAAACAGATTGTATATAAGTTTGATTAACATTTCAGCTAAAGGAATGACACTAAACAAGATCAATAGGCAAGAGTAGAAGATAATAAAAGTAGAAAAGAGTATAACGCTCACCTCATATGTGAATGGGCCCTGTAATGTATCTAAGTCATGAGTTCCAATAGCGACCAGGGATCTTCGCCTGAAATATGTAGCGAAGAAAAATGAATATCACGGCGTTTGCAGAACATAAAAGCCAAATATTGGAATAAATGTCAATGCAAACCACAAAGTGATATTTGCAGCTAATAATCAATTGTATGCGAAACTGGCAATGTCATTTACCGGCAAATATTCTGATGTAGCTTATCCTGAAGATCTATAAAGCTGTTGTAACGAGCCTCATCAAAGGTTACGCCTCTTAAAACAGCACAGACAACATATGGGCGAATCTGAAATGTCTGCAAAAGAGGAAACTTCAATCATGAAGGGAAAGAAAAACAAAAGAAGGTTGTTGCGACAGGCAAGGTATACACACCTCTGATTTAACATTCATTTTAAGTATCTTGTCTTTGCCAATGTCAGCAAGCCTATACGTTGGTATCTCCTGTTTCTTGTTGAAAATGCGAAGAGCTTGAGCAAGCCCTTCAAGGCAGAGCAAATCGTATCTGCATTGATTAAGATGTAAATAATAAATCAGTTCCTCTTCTTTAACAACTATCATCAAATGCAGATGGTTTCACCTGTTGGCAGGAATTTCAATCTTGTAGATGACTTCTTCGTCATCATCAGCTTCTTCTTCGATGTGCTTTTCTTTCCTGATTATTGCTTTCTCAGTTGTCTAGACATTGCACGATGCACAAACTAGTCAGGGAAAACCTAACCAGGAATCCGACAAAACATTGACGAAAAACGCTAGAAAAGAAAGAGGCACTTACCACATCATCAAGCTCAATACCAAAACGGAAACACAGATCCTCAAACTCTTCCTGTGCTACACAATTCAAAGAATAAGAGACGAAATCAGAACATACCGAACCAAACAAACAAGAAGGAAAAAAAAAACAGTTGTGGACTGAAGAAGGAAGAGTTTCTTAGTACTTACTGTAGGATTCTCCAAGGGCAGCGAACAAACTGTCTCTGACAACACTTACGGTAGGCATTGTCTTATTTTAAAAAAGCGACCAAGGCGATCTCAGGCGAAGGGAAGATCGCATGAACCTGTCAAGGCGAGGCGGACTCCAAAAGGCGCGCGACTTTATGCGCTTTACCTGGTGCGTCAGGCGGTCGAGGCGGCGTGAGGTCTGTGATTTCTCCGCCGGCTAGGTAGTTAGGTTTTAGATTATGTAAGTCGCAGATCGCCTACACGAGGAAGACATGTTTTGGGCCTACTGGGTCTTAATATGTTTTGGGCCTCCTTTATTGGTCTATTAAACAAAAAATTTAGAACTAAATATATAGAATGTTCATATCATCAAACCGAATCGAACCGAAATATATCAATATGGTTGGATTTCGGATATAAACTGTACTATGGATATAGTTTATGGAAATTTTAGGATTCATATATACTTTGATTATTAACCGACTAAATAAAAAAAAACAATAATTGTCTTCTTGATTACTAAATTAATGATTAATATAGTATACATTTATATATATACATTATATCGTATAAATATATATATATATATATATAAAATTTTGTGAAATCGATTTTAGTTATTTAAAATTAAAGTAATAAATTACTAATTAGTTAGATAAATTAAAAACAATCAAACGAATTTAACTTTAAGAATAATTAGTGATTCAATTGTGTTTTATTTGCACTAGATATACGATGAATTTTTTTTACTAATATTTTAATCATTTTCTTATGAATCTTGAAAATAGTGTTCAAAGTATTGTTGCTGAGGTAAAACAATTTATGAATATGCTTTATTTGAAAGAAAAAAAAGGTCTGTAGACTTATCGTTTGATGAATGATTTGTTATTTTTTATATTCACATTGATATGCAATTGAATTTGACTATTTCAAGTCATTAAAAGGAATTTAAATTATATTTATGTTCAAATTTATTTTAAAATATTTCAAATTAAATTACAGTTTTTTCGAGTTAAACCCAAAATACAAATATAAAAACATAAACCAAAAATCGTTAATATTCAAATTGAATCAAACTAGATATGTTTTAATATGATAACTATTTCAAACGGGTCAGCCCTGTTCGACCCGTTTATCTTTACACGGGCCGAAATTTTTATACCAAACCCGTTTAGATCCGCGAGCATCAAGCCCATTTTAACATCACTAGGGACATCCCAGGATTAGCTCCTCCAGCACAATCGAGGAAGCTATTGTACTTGAGGAATCTAGAGTACATGGGAAAATATAGATCTCTGTCTGTATATTTATTCACGTGGAATGATGAAATTGCATCTTGAGGTTCGATCAGTTATCTTCTTTGATATTTGCCGAGGCTTGGGGTTGTTTATGTTCATGGTTTTTTTTTTTTCACCCAGTCATTTGAATCTAGGTTTTGATTGGAGGGTTTGTATATTTCATCTTTTGTTTTTCTCGTAGTAACTATTAGAGAAGATGAGTAAATAAACTCTGTATTCTCATTAATTGTAATGTATCTGTACAGTTGTTCCTTTTTTATACAAGTGTGAGAAACTATACATATTTACATTCAATATACGTATTTATGTACATGACCTATATACACTCTAATACTCCCCTCAAGATGAGGATTGAGAATAGATGTTCGACAATCCCATCTTGCCAAGGAGTGTCTTGAACTGAGCAGGATATAGTGCTTTAGTAATCACATCTGCAATTTGTAAATCAGTTCTAATATGTAGGAGTTTCGGAGTACCTTCTTCAATACGATCCCGAGTGGTGTGACAATCTAACTCCATGAACTTAGTTCTTTCGTGAAACACAGGGTTATGTGCAATGTGAATAGCAGCTGTGTTATCACATAACATTATCGAAGGTTGACTTTGATCAATCTTCAGATCTTCAAGTAAAGCTCTTAGCCACACTACTTCACCAACTGCAAAAGCCAGACTGCGATACTCTGCTTCAGTTGTGGATCTAGAAACAAGTTTCTGCTTCTTAGATTTCAATGAAATCAACGAATCTTCCAAAAAAATGCAATATCCACTCACAGATCTTCCCGTATCAGGGCATGCTGCCCAATCAGAATCAGCAATTAAAGCTTTAATTTGGAGTGAAGATTTGGCAGAAAAGAATAATCCATGACCTGGAGTTCCTTTGATATACCTCAAAATCTTCATCAATGCCAGCTTTTGAACTGCAAAACACATATCAGGTCGTGTGATTGTAAGGTATATTAACTTGCCAATCAACTTCCTGTATAGTTTGATGTCTTCAAACACTTCACCAGTGTCGCTAGCCAGCTTCTGATTTGGCTCCATAGGTATTGATGAAGGTTTGCAGCCCAACATGTTTGTTTCAGTCAATAACTCCATAACATATTTTCGTTGACAAACAGAGATCCCATCTTTGGATCTGGCTATTTCGAGACCAAGAAAATATTTCAATGGACCCAAATCACGAAGCTTGAAGTATGACTTTAACTGAGATTTTACAATTTCTGCAGCTTCTTCACTAGTACTCGCCACAACTATGTCATCAACATAGACCAAAACAGCCACAAACACTGAACCATATGCCTTGGTAAAAAGAGTGTGATCATGACCTGTTTTGCTGAAACCCATCTGACATAATGTCTCTGCAAATTAACTTCTTAAACCACTGCCGAGAGGCTTGTTTTAGACCATAAATCGATTTCAGCAACATGCAAACTGCATTCTCAGGTAGTTTCTCCCCCTTAAGCTATGCATATCCTGGTGGCAATTTCATGTAAATTTATTCTGTTAAGTCTTCATTCAAAATGCATTGGATATGTCCAATTGATGTAAAGATCAGCCTAGAACAGCTGCAACTCCAAGGAGCAACATAACAGAAGATAACTTTGCAACATGAGAGTAAGTATCAATGTAGTCCAAACCTCTGTCTGCATGTAGCCCTTAGCAACAAGACGAGCTTGATATCTCTCCACAGTACCATCAGCTAAGTGTTTAACTTTGTAAACCCATTTGCAACCTACAACAACTTTATCAGGTGGTAGGGAAGTAACAAGCCACGTTTTGGTGACTTCCATGTTGTCTATTTCTTCTTTCATGGGATCGTCCCAAATTTTAAGCTTCTTAGCCTCAGTATAAGTATTAGGTTCACGTTCCCTTGTGATGGCATTGATATACATCTGGTATGGTAGAGATAATTGATTATCAGACACATATACTTGAATAGGGTAAGGAGTAGTATCCATCATTGTATAGCAGTGATAATCTTTCAAATGATTTGGGAGTTTGATCTTCCTTGATGAGCTCGTGATAATCTCCATAACCTCAGTATCCTTGACATTTTTAGTATTTTCAACTGCCACTGAAGGAACTTTGGAGGTAGAACCGGTTTCCACAACCTTCACAATCTCTGTCTCTTTGTCTGCATTATCAGAAAGCAGTGATGGTGATGAATCAGAATTTTCAGAAACATACCAGTAATCAATGTTGTTGGTTTGATCTGTAGTAGAGAAAGGGAACATATGCTCATAGAAAATCACATTCCGTGAGATGAAAGTAGTATGTGATTCCAAATCTAATAACTTGTATCCTTTAAATCCAGTAGGATATCCAATAAAGGCACATGCTCTAGCTCTTGGTGAAAATTTGTGTCTTTGCTTTGTTGATGTAAAACAGTAACACAAACATCCAAAAACTTTGAGTGACTCATAATCTGGAAGCTTGTTCTTCAGAAGTTCATATGGAGTCTTGTTTGATAAAGCCGGAGATGGTGTTCGATTTATCAAAAACACTGCAATCAGAACGCAATCGCTCCATAAATGAATAAGAATGTTTGACTGAAACATTAGAGCCCTTGCAACATTGAGGATATGTTGATGCTTCCGTTCTACCACATAATTTTGTTGGGGTGTCTCAGGACATGAATGAAAAGCAGCAATACCATTTTCTTTAAAGAACTGAGTGAAGTTAAACTCTGGAGCATTATCAGATCGAATGCTCTTAACACTGACTCCATACTGTTTCTCAACCATTGTAACAAAATCTGGAAAGATCGTAGTTGCCTCTGATTTGGTTTGCATCAAGTAAATTCATGCAGCTCGTGAATAGTCATCTACAATTGTAAGGAAATACTTATAATCATCATAAGATTGCTTTGCAAAAGGACCCCAAAGTGTCAATATGAATCAACTCAAAAGCTTTATTTGATTTGTTGTTCCTTGAAATAAAGGGTAACTGTTTCTGCTTTGCCAAATGGCAGGCTTTACAATGAATATGTTGACAAGCTTTATTCTTTTGAGAAGACAAAGAAAGTACATCAGCTAAAATCTCCAAGCGCTGATGACAAGGGTGACCCAAACGTTGATGCCAAACTCCTGGCTCACTGACTGAAACTGCACGGACTTGTGGATTTTGGACTGTGTGACAGAGAGATTTCACATCCATAATGTATAGATTGTTGAGTTGTTTACTATTTCACAAACTTCTGAATCAAACCAGACATCACACTACAAATCTCTTGTCAAAGCACTAATACTCAGCAGATTGAATCTGAATTGGGGAATATACAGAACATTCTGCAACGTCAAACTGCCATTCAAGACAATAGTTCCCAAACCAGCAATATACACAGCAACTCCATTTGGTAAAGAAACCGTAGTGTTATGCAATGAATGGAACTGAGTGAAAAGAGATTTATCAGGAGAAATATGGTGAGTGGCACCTGTATCTATGACCCATTCATGCATAACATCTTGTTCATCATTAGTAGAGTAATAGTATGTTTGATTCATACCATTACTAGAACAGAATATTGTAGGGTAGAAATTACCAGAAATGTTGCAAATTGTTGGTTGAGTAGTTGTGCCAGATGTGGAAGCTTCATTCGAAACAACTGGAGTGCTCTATGGCTGCAGCTTGGCACTGAAAAATGATATGATTTGTTGAATTTGATCCTTAGACAAATCAATTCCCATTTCAGGTGAACTAGCCAAAGATTCAGCCATAGCAAAATTTGCTGAAGCTTTAGAGAGATTATGTTGAGCAGACTTGTTCTTATTCTCCCATTGAGGTTTCCATCCTGGTGGATATCAATGGACTTTGTAACAGCGATCCACTGTATGTCCCAACATGTTGCAATGAGAACAAACAGCCATGGGTTTGCCATAATTGCGTGAAGCACCAGACTGAGCAACCATACCAACCTGATTTGAATCGACAGAGAGCATTGATGTTGAAAGCAGATGGATTAGAGGAAGTTTTTGTCTTTATCCTTTGGCCTTCATCTTCATCTAGCATATTGTAAATGTCTGACAAACTTGGTCTAGGTTTGGTGTTCAAAATCTGACTCCTCATTGTAGCAAATTCATCATTTAATCCCATCAAGAATTGAACAATCTTGCTTGTTTCCTGATCGGCTAGAAGCATCTTCACCTTTGGACTATCACCATCCTCAGCGACAATAGTAGGTTTGGTACTAGCTAACCTTTCCCATAGAGTAACTTTTGCAGTATAATAGGTAGCTAGATCCATAGATCCTTGGCGAAGCAAAACAAAATCAGTTTCCAACCGATAGATCAGAGATAAATTGCTTTTATGGAAACGCTTTGCAAGATCTTTCCATATCTCATGAGCATCTTGAAAATACAAGATACTAGCATATATCTGTTTGGAAACAACATTAAGGATCCAAGCTTTAACCATGCTGTTGCAGCGGCACCAGATCGAATATAAAGGATCAGATTCATCAGGTTGAGGACGAGATCCATTGATAAACCTAATCTTGTTCTTAGCTTCGATACTAGTAGTCATTGCAATAATCCAAGTATTATAGTTCTCTCCATTCAAGATTTCTGAAACTATCGCCATTCCAGGATGATCTCTAGAATAAAGAAAATATGGACTGTGAATATAATTAACAGAGTCGGAACCTGGAGGAACATAAGCTCTGTTGCGAACTTCGGGACCAGAAGCTCGATTAACCGGAATAATCGGAGAGCGCTCAGCTACGGGAAAAGAAGCGGAGCGACGATTATCCGTCATAGCATCTCCAGGACCAGGAGACGCCGGCGATTCACTCCGACGAGCACGAGCACCTTTCTTCGCCATTTCTGAACAAATTTCAAAAATAAAACTGATGAAAGGACGCGAATCGAATAGAGAAAAAGATTAATCGGAAGAATTCCGAAGAATCAGAGATGAAAATGAAAGAAATCAAGATCGAATTGAAGAAAAAAGGAAGAAAAGCGCCCAACGAAAGTTAGTTACACTATGATACCATATTAGAAAAGATGTATCTGTACAGTTGTTCCTTTTATATACAAGTGTGAGAAACTATACGTATTTACATTCAATATACGTATTTATGTACATGACCTATATACACTCTAATAGTAACTTATCACTTCTTTTGTATAAAATTGTTATACTCTCTCACGTTCTAATTAGAATCTTCTTTTTTTCGTTTTGTATACATACATAAATTTTTCTGGGCAAGTAGTTACGTACAACTATATTTTCATAACTCTATTATTGGAGAATCATCTGCCAGTCTTAAAACCGAAATTTACCTTGAGGAGGTTAATATTCTGTACCCAACCAACTATCGGCTTCAGATTTTATGCTCAGTACAACTTTGGTCTAATCTTAACCACCGGAAGAGAAATCAGTAGCAATATATAAACCGGTTCGATATTCACTACAAACGAATAAGATGAAACACCACCATTCAAGTAAGTAAATATAACAATTACGTGCAAATCAAGGAAAAGATGATAAGCATTTATATACAGGGCCAATATTGGGAACATTAAAAGGATTTTGGTGTTTCAGAAGGAGACCAAAGTCTAGACAGACGAGTGTTGCCCAAAAACTTACTAAATTGAAGACACATGAACTTATTTCATCTATATAGCCTAGCATAAAAACAATTTAGCGCTGTTTGTGTTTTTGGTTTTCGTGTTGGTATTGAATGTTGGCAGAAATTGAATAGAATAGAGCTAAATTGTGTGAAGCACCACCATGAAATGCATCGGATCTACCAAGTCGCTCAAAAAGTTGATATGCTTGAAATACACTCTAAGACAGACGGAAGACTCAATCCGCCAAGCTCGGAAGGCTCTAAACTGAAGCTTATCTCTAACTCTTTTATTCATAAAAACAAATATCTTAATCGCCAGATTTTACAAACGATGAATAGTGATCAAAATTAAATCGTCTATTTTTAGATAGTCAGAACATTGCATTTAGAATTATAAGGTACGAGCAAATCTCCATTCTCAATATCTAAATAAAAAAGGAACAAAAAACCATCCAAATTAACTAAGAACAAAGTTTTCTCAAAACTTGAAAAAAACTCTTTGTCATACCACTCGAGAAAACAAAAATAGAGAGATGCGAGAAGGTCTGTTTCTAACAGTTTTGGGCTTATGCAAGGACGTCTTCGAATACACATACATGCGGTCTAGTAAAATCTTCACTTGCATTCTCTCGCTTCACCAACATCACGTTGTATACCCATATTCATCTAATTCTTGCATCGACCACCCGAAATTGAAGTCACCAGTCATGAGAAGAATGTTTAGAGGTAACGAATCACGCAATGCACCACCAAACATATCGGTTCTAATAGATAACTCTAGAGCCAAACGTTTTCGATCAACTTGATAAGCATATGCATGATTCGCGCAATAGGGATACCAGGTCGGCCTATCGAAGAAACGGAAACCTCCTCGTCTCACCCCTCCCACGTTTTTATAGTTGGCATCTCCATATGCATGCAATTTGTGGCCGAGCAGTCTATACTGGTTGCCCAAAGTTTAATATTTTATCAATATTTTATTTAGAAAATTTATTTTATATGTAACTTTTTCTTGTTTTTTCTAAAAAACTGAACCATAAGAGATATCGAACAATATAGTGGATCCAAATTAAAGATTGATTGCCTTTTCAAGTTATCATAAAGATGAAATTATTTTGTCGGACTGGATTTTTGGATGAATGTTAAGTGCCAAAATTGTGCATTTTCTAGGTTAATGGAGCCAAAAGTATTAGAGCCTAGTGTTTAGTTTTCATTAACCTTTGTTATTTTAGATTATAGTTTAGTGTTCAAAACAGGATATGAATTCAACATCCGTTTGAAGAAGCATTATGCTCAATTCGAAAAACATAAAATTTGTTCTAAAATAAAATACAAATAAAAGTTGTTTTGAAAATGAACCAAAACTATTTAAACAGATCCAAGAATTTTGTCTTCATGATTAGTTTCATCTGGTTCAACTCGTCACTGGTCGAGTTGTGAGCGGTTTAGGTGCGTGATATCTACTCTCATATTTTTGATTTTAAAATTTATTATCTATTACTATCAACATAGTCTTATGAGAGAGCCTGTTGTGCCAGAGCCTGCTGTGCCTGAGCATGTTGTGTCTGAGCCTGAGGAGGAGCATGTTGTGTCTGTGGAGGAGCCTATTGTGCGTGAGCCTGAGGAGGAGCATGTGGAGGAGCCTGTTGTGCCTGAGCTTGAGGAGGAGCATGTTGTGCTTGAGCTTGTTGTGCCTGAGCCTGAGGAGGAGCCTGTGTTTGAGGCGTCTAGTGAGGACTCGTCTAATGCTGAAGTCGTCGATGGTGATATTCTAAAGTTTGGTTGATAGTGATAAGTGTTTTCCTTTTAATACCGAAAAATATCATGCTTGTTGAACATCTAGTCTTACTCTGCTTGTTGGTTGTTGTCTTGTTAAGTTTCAATTGACTTTGGTTTCAATAGAGTTTTGTCAATAGTAGAGATTTGTTAATTATTTTGAAGAGTGGTAAAAAGAAACAACTAACAATGTTTCCTCCAAAATACTTTTACATGACTTGGTAATTTCGTAACGAGTGGAAAAAACAACAAAAACTGAAAATTATGCGGAGAAAATCACAAAAGATCATTAGTAGTTAGAAAGTTTAGGGCATCTCTAATCCAACTTCATTTTTGGCTCCAAACTCTATTTTAGAGTCAGTTCTTCTCCAACTCAACTCTATGTTGGAGCCAAAAATTGAGTTTTTAATACTTGGCTCCATATTTGGAACCAACTCCATTTTTTTTGTTCATGGCTCCATTTTTAACTCCAAAATGGAGTGCATTGGAATAAAACTCAATTCCATTTTGGAGTTGCTCCATTTTGGAGCAAAAAATGGAGCAATACATTGGAGATGCTTTTAGGACCATAGTGTTCAGAAAAATGCCACGTGGCGTGATGCGTATTGCGTCTCCGGCGGACTTCAAGGCTTTTGAACCCTTTTTCGTTTCTTGTGTGTGTGTTTAACATTGTATCTTGTGTTATGTTTTGTTATCTTGTGTTGATAAAAACATCAAATAGAATTGGTGAACCAATCAGGAATAGAGTTCTTGTAGTGTAAAACAAAATCGTAGATAGGTCTATTCATTACATTATGGGTAAAAGGTCGGGTAATAACATGTAAATATATTTAGGATATTACATATTATTATTTGAAGTGTACTCTTACAAAAATGTCCCATATAATACGAGTAACATATAAAGTATATGTAATTTATATAGTTAATATCACTCTATCCGAACATATAATTTAAATAACTAAATCCACTATTACGGATAATTTTGGATAATATTGACAATTTTTTTATAATATTGAGAAGTGTTTGAAATTTTTGAGTATTTTGATAACATATAAATAATTTTATATATAATTTTTAAAATTTTGATTATCCAAACAGGGAATTCGAATATCCGGATAATTACCCGATCATACTTTACTCGTTGGATAGATTATGTTAACCCAAACCGAAAATTTATGTTATTTTTACTCGAAACATTCAAGTTATTCGGATGGGATAGGCACATTTGGTCTCAAACATTTAATAACTAATTTATCACAAAATTATGTAGTTATATAATCATGTGATCGATAAAATTTTAAACTAATTTTTTTTAAAAACGAGTAATGTATTATATATATAGTGATCAGAGATCAGACAACTCAATAGAGAGATCAAACAACTCAATAGAGGGAACCACTTATCCGTAAGTTATTCTTGTATGGATAGTGTAATAACAGTAATATCAAATGTCCAAGTAGAAGATAACTTATCTATCTAGTACGTAGTTTATGCCTTTGTAGAGTCAGATCCAAACATCTTTAAAACGGATTAAACCAATAATTAAGCTAAGATATAGCATTAAGTTAAATCTTACATATCAAAATAAGTTACTAACTCAAACCTAAAGAGATATATTTAACTTTTTTGACGTCACCCAAACCGTTATTTTTTTTTACTATTGACATATCACATATGTCATTCTCTTAGTAAGTAGAAAACATAATTTTTTTTTGTTTCGTAATAGTTTTTCAATCTTTTTGTTTATCTAGAATAAAAATAACTAATAATTTGGTTGACAAAAAAAAAATCTAGGTTTTTAAATCACTGAATGTTTACCAATAACAAAATTTTTACTCACGTTTATTTTATTTTTAAAAATATTATGATTTTTAAGAAAAAATAAAAATATTTAATTAATATTGTTGCATCATGAAGTCATTGAAGTGGGTAAGCCGTAATCATCATGGCCAGCTCGATTAACCTCTCCTCCTCCTCGGCTAGCTGATTTTGGATATTCCACTGACATGTTTAAGAAGGATACGGTATGTTTATGCCAATGATATTATTTGTTGCAATCGAAGCTCCAATGCTATAGAAACTGTAGCCACCTTATAATATTGATTCCCCATACACGAAACTTGGAGGCAAAGGGTAGAAACTTATTGGGATCTCTTGAGTCCAAAAATTCAATCAGACACTGTGAGGAACATAATGGACATGAAAGCAAATATGGGTTCCTTTGCTGCTGCTTTGAAAGAAAAAGATGTTTGGGTTATGAATGTTGTTCCTGAAGACGGACCTAACACGCTTAAATTAATATACGACAGAGGCCTGATGGGAGCGGTTCATAGCTGGTCAGTTTCTCTCTTAACCTGTCTGTAACATCCCAACTCCACCCAAACCTACCACGCCCACTAATACACCCATGGGCGAATCTACTTAAGGCAAGGTGGGTGCTCTTGCATCCAGTAAAAAGTTGATAATTAATGTAATTTCTCTAAACATTAAATTAGTGTCCCCACAATAAAATCTTGTTTTGCCCCATTCCTTTTAAAACGACAAACTTACCAAATACTTAAAGTTTGTTTCCAATTTTGTTTTTATCTATAGTCAAACGTAATATGAAAAACACAACTGCCTTATTTAGATAAATGCTTATTTTTCTTTATCATCAACCTTTTTTTTTGTTTAAATGGTTTTTTGTATTAGAAATATTAAAAATTTGTACATATATATAAACATAAATTGGTTACAAAAATTATTTATATCTCCTAATGCATAACAAACATGATGATATAATTTTTAAAATTTGTGCAAAAAACTAGTGATGATATTTTAGGCCATGGAAAATAAAATATTGTTAGATAATGTTATTTTTTATCATTAAATTATGTCTCCAGTTAAATAAATTTCTAGATTCTGTGTATTATACACCCACCCACCACTAGAAATAAAAAAAAACGTGTATAAAGAAGGAGGAAGAAGAATCGCAAAGCGAGAAGAAAGAGAAAGAAAAGAAGAGTCGCGAAATAAAAGAGAAAAGAAAGGGAGAGAGGAGGAGAGCCACCGTCGGTCGTCACCATCATCGCCTCTATCGCTCGCTTCACCACTACCGTTCGCCACCGCCGTGAGAGAGAGAGAGAGAGAGAGAGCTCGCCATCATCTTGTCACGCCATGCCGAGCCACCGCCATGTCACCGCGAGCCGACGCTGGAACCAGACCGGAGAGCTTCGCCGTCACCGCCGTTCTGTTCCACCGCCGCTGAGCTTACGCTGCCACCACTTTTCCGTTCACCGTCACCAGAGGTTCCGCGTGAAGGAGGAGAGAGAAAGAAGTTCTCGCACGAAGAAGGAGAGAGGAAAGAGAAAAAGAAAGAAAAAGGAAAAAAAAAGAGAAAGAATAAAGTAAAGAAATGAGAAGAAATAGAAGAAGTCACGTGGGAAGAGGAGAGAGAGAGAATAGAGAAGATTCGCACGGGAAAAGAAGAGAAAAGAATAAAAGGGAAAAAGAAGAAAGAAGTGGACCTCGCCTAGAAAAGAAGAAGGAATGCTGATGTGTCAGACATGTGGAGGTGATGTGGTAGACACATGACGCTAACGTGGCGATGTGAAAAATATGCAGACCCAATCTGGGAACGCAGTTCCGATACATCTGAAAGTGGCTAAGGTGAGGGAGTGTGACTTGTGGATTCATAATGCATAGCTGTGTTCTTCTGTTCCATTTCTTGTGCAGAGTAGGACTAATTTTATGTAGTGACAATTCTTTGGATGTGTTATAGAATTCTGGAATGTGAGTCAAAATTAATTACTCGTTTGAGTGAGATAGTAAACGTAATTAAAAGTGAAATATGATTAAATGTGAAAATTAGTGGTTGTTAATTGCCTCGTGATTTCTGATGGAGAACCTAGTATACATGTTAAAGGAAAGGTAACCGGATTGTGTGATTGGTTGAGATGCACGTTGATTATAACATAAGCCATCGAAAGGGTGTCGGCCCATAAGTCGTCGAAAGGGAGTCGGCCCATAAGCCGTCGAATTGGTGTCGGTCCATAAGCCGTTGGTGAAGTGACATGAGCACGAGGAACCAGAGGTGTGTCGCTTAGCGTGTAATTCGCCATAAGAAGGATAAAACTCTGTTGTGTGTATGACCGTAAACGTGCGGTGTACACCAAGATGTATTTTGTTTGCTATGATTAGGTTGTGTTATAATTCGTAGGGCTTGGTTGTGTCTTGAGTTGTTATATACGTTAAAACATGTCTTTGAAGAATGTGGATTTACAAGATTCTTTTCTATGTCTATGTTTGCCATGTTATTGGATGATTTTGTTGTGTCTTATGAGTCAAGTGGGCAAGAAGGATCGCCCTCACTGAATAACTTTGTTGATCACCCCTCCCTTTTTCCTCTTTTAGTGTTGTAGGTGTGTTATGACATGCGTTTAAATTCAAATGAGTTGGCGGAAATTTCGATTACAAATCGTTTTGGGCCAGGCCAGAAGGTCAACATGCTGACTTAGCTTGTGTGGCGGGTCGGGTGTTACACTGTCACTAAATCAAATTCCATTAGTATATATGTTCCTCTATGATTTATTCTATGATTTTTATCGCAGGTGTGAAGCGGTCTCAACTTACCCTAGGATATATGATTTACTCCATGCTTGGGACATCATTTCCAATATCAAGAAGAGAGGTTGCAGCGCAGAGGATTTGCTGTTGGAGATGGACCGTATACTTCGCCCAAGTGATAGTTGCATAATTTAGCCAATTTTAGCAGTCATTTAAGTTAGCATTTTGTGACTTTTTGCATTACTTTCATGGTTTTCTTTGGTTTTACATCCATTTTAGAGTTAGTGAGTCTTAAGTTATTTCTTGCATGTGTTTGTGCATCATGGAGTGTTTTTAGGTACCATTTGGAGCTTATGGAAGCATTGAGGAGCTTTGGGGAAGATCATGGGGCAAAAAAACCAATTTGGAGCAAGAGCTATGCCCAAAAATCAAGGAAAATACAGAGGCCATCCGACATGCTTTAAAGATCGACTCAGATGAAGGGTTTCCATTTGGATTTAGCATCAGAGATCTTCATTAAAGTCGTAGATAATTGAGTTACCATTCGTTTGTAGGTGGTTTCAAGTCATTCGGAGCAGCGGTCCAGGAGATACAACAAATTTAGTGAGCATACGTCTGTCTGGCGCGATATGGACTCCCACAGAAGAATCATCGGGGTCTTGCATCGGTGTGATGCATACCAACATGCTCACATCGGTGTGATGCATCAGGGTGAGGCACACCGACGTGGACTCCTAGAAAATCCCACAGGAGAATCCTCGGTGTGTGGCGTCGGCGAGGAGCATACCGATACAACTTTACCCGTCGCGAAAACATTGCACATCGGGGTGAATCATACCGATGCACCATACCGATGTGACCTCTGCGAACCATTTTTCTATAAATACTAAGTGACCTCTTTGTGTTTTGGGAGTCTTCCTTTATTTTCTTTTTCCTTTTTAAACTTGTTTCTCTTGTGTTCTAGATACACTTTTTGATTGAATCCTTTGTTTTTAATGCAAGTTCTTGTTTTATTTTTCTAATCTATCTATCTTTAATCATCTAATCATGAATCTAAACACCTTCTACAAAGGATTTGTTGAGATTATCATGATTTGTGAGTAGTTTCTTTAGAACTTTGGGTATGGTAGATTAGATGTTTTCTTGCTAAATCATGATGCTTAGGACTTAGTTTATGAAGAATCCGTACTTGTTAGGTGTGATTAATGCTAGATTAGCCTTGATTAGGTTGGTTTAGAACTTAGGGAATTTCTCGCCTGGAATGTGTTCGATGAAATTCCTTAACCAAACTTAGCAAGTGTTTTACATTCTTAGCCTATGGAAATGGATGTCTAGGGTGTTTAATGGCTATTTAGACTTGAGATTAATGCTTGTTGATCATTTAATTGCAAATGGAAGTTTGTTCTCAATTAAGTGATTAGTGAAGTGATTATTGCCATGGAAGTGGATTAGTCTAAATTAGTGATCTAAGGCCTAAGGATTATCATTGTTTGATTGTTTGAGTATCATGGTTTAGCTAGAGAATGTCCAAGTTGATTACCATTACCCGAAGTTCGTTTTCTTATTCTTGTTTAAATCGTTTTCGTTTCGTTTCGGTTCAAAACTTATTAGTCTTTTAATTGCCTTTGTTATATGCTTTGTTATTTATTGTCTTGTCTTTAATTCCATAGGATCTTTAGACAAAAACTTATTTAAATCGCTTAGCTCAATTAGTATCTCGTATTCTCGGTGTGTTGTTCTCGTGCCTCCTTGGATTAATCCTTAAGTATTGCAATGACATGAACATGCTTGAGCAATTGATTACCAACTTGCAAAAGTGTTGTTATCAATTTGGTGCCGTTGCCGGGGAGGTTTAGCAATAGCCATCGAGATTAGGACTCTTTTTGAAACTAAGTTTATTTTTCTTTGTTTACTAATCTTTTCACCTTGTTTGCTCTTATCTCTCTAGGTGCATGAACTTGAAAATTCGAGGTATGGATATGAATCTAGCACCACCGGTTGGAGATGCAAATGAGAATCGAGAAGAGGTTGCTCAAAGAATTATAGCACCGAGGTTGATTGGAGTGGGTGAGGCTCCCAACGCCCATGGTATACATCCACCACCGGTGGAGAATAATAATTTTGAGATCAAGGCGAGTCTCATTTCCATGGTGCAAGGAAATAAATTCCACGGTTAGTGGTGGAGGATCTCTTAGACCACCTTGATCAATTCGATAGAATATGTGGAATGGTCAAGATCAACAGAGTTTCCGAGGATGGGTTCAAGTTTCGATTGTTTCCATTCTCTTTTGGAGACAAAGCCCACCAATGGGAGAAGAACCTAACTCAAGGATCCATCACTTCTTGGGATCAATGTAAGAAAGTCTTTCTTGCCAAGTTCTTCTCTACTACAAGAACTTCAAGGTTGAGAAACGAGATCTCAAGCTTCACTCAAAAAGGGAACGAGAACTTTTGTAAAGCGTGGGAACGATTCAAAGGCTACACAACGCAATGCCCACACCACATGTTCTCCAAAGAATCGCTCTTGAGCACTCTATACCGAGGTGTTTTGCCTAAGTTTCGTATGCTTCTAGACACGGTGAGCAATGGGAATTTTCTTGGAAAAGAGGTTGATGATGGGTTGGAGCTTGTTGAAAATCTTGCCCAAAGCAATGGAAATTATGGTGAGGATTATGAAAGAGCTTCGAGAGGAAGTGGAGAGTATGAAGACCGAACAAAAAGGGAGATGAAAACCCTTAATGAGAAGTTAGACAAGGTCTTGGAGGCCACACAAAGGTAAGTGAAATATGTAGGAAATTGCATAGATTACCAAGAGGAAGTTCACTTTGTGGGAGGACTACAACTCCAACTTCCCAAACTCTCAAAGACAAGTCTATAACCAAGGATCTCAACCTCAAGGATCCAACTTCCCGCAACAAGGGTTTGTTCCTCGAAACCAATTCCAAGAAAACCAAGACGGTTACCAAAGAAAACCATCTTTTGCACCCCAACTTCAACAAGGGCAAGGAAGCAACTCGACACAACATGATGTCAAAATGAAGGGTATGCTTCAACAAATCTTAACGGGCAAGCTAATGGAGCCGTTGAGTTGAACAAAAGGATAACCGAGATTCACACTAAGGTGGATTGCTCATATAACGATCTCAACACAAAATTTGAAGATCTCTCTTCTATAATCAAACATTTGGACCAACAACGCAATCAAGGAGGTTCCCTCTCTAGTAGACCCATGGAGAAACTAAAGGGTAAAGCCGATGAAAACTAAAAGGAGTATTGCAATGTTATCTTCTCAAGAGATGAGAATGAAGAAGATATAAGAGAGATTGAGAGACTTCTCCATGACTCCAAAGATGAAGTCTCGGTGGTTACTAGCAAGGAAGTAGTTGAGAACAGCAATGTGGAGGCCAAGACGGTTGCGAGGAAGGAGACTTCTTGCATTGAACCTCCTCCACGTGAGCCCACATCGATTCCCAAGCTTGGAAATCCCGGTAAATTTGCCATCTCTTGCTCCCTTGGTGATTGGAGATTGATGATGCTTTGTGTGATTCCGGTGCAAGTGTGAATGTGATCTCTTACGAGATGGTGAAGAGTCTAGGAATCAAGGACATGAAGCAACACTCAATCCCAATTATGTTTGGAGACGCCTCCTTAAAGCATCCACTTCGTTTGATTGAAGACTACCCTCTCAAAGTTGGAAATTGTTTGGTTCCAACGAATCTCATGGTTGTGGAGATGGAGCAATACCGCGAGCGTCCTCTCATTCTAGGGACACCATTCCTTAACACCGTAGGTGCAACCATCGACTTTCCCAATAAGAGGGTAACGTTCGAGAATGTTAATGCCAAGGTCTTCTACCCATGGGCGAATCTAGAAATTTATTTAACTGAGGGCATAATCTAATGATAAAAAATAACATTATCTAACAATATTTTATTTTCCATCGTGGCCTAAAATATCATCACTAGTTTTTTGCACAAATTTTAAAAGATATCATCATGTTTGTTATGCATTAGGAGATATAAATAATTTTTTTAACCAATTTATGTTTATATATATGTACAAATTATTAATATTTCTAATACAAAAAACCATTTAAACAAAAAAAAAAGGTTGATGATAAAGAAAAATAAGCATTTATCTAAATAAAGCAGTTGTATTTTTCATATTACGTTTGACTATAGATAAAAACAAAATTGGAAACAAACTTTAAGTATTTGGTAAGTTTGTCGTTTTAAAAGGAATGGGGGCAAAACAAGATTTTATTGTGGGGGCACTAATTTAATGTTTAGAGAAATTACATTAATTATCAAGTTTTTACTGGGTGCAAGTGCACCCACCTTGCCTTAAGTAGATTCGCCCATGACCCTATCAAGACCTATTTCACCGAGTTTTGTGGCACAATCACTAGTGCGGAGATGAAACCTCAAGACAAGGTCAAGATTGTGAATGAGAGGAAGAAATTGGCTTCACCTCCAAAAGCTTGTGAAAATATGAAAGCATCTCATGAGGAGAAAGCTTTGGGTTATGGTAATGCTGAAGAAGTCTTAGCATTGGATGGTGTTTGCTTGAAAACTCTTTTCCACACCACTACGGAAAACAAGGTTGAGAGTATAAAGGTTCGAAAGAAGGGTAAGGGCACTAAGGCCAAGAAGAAGAAACCAAAAGACAACCACCCTCCCACCCTTGTCAAAGGCGAACCAAGCAGCCCCAAAGATGTTGGATCCGCCCTTCCTAAACTCACCACCATGACATTAACACCGTGGAGATATGAAGATGGTGTAGTTGAGTACAAGATCAAGTGTAAAGGACGGTCTAAGCCCTTCGCAAAGGTTAGAGCAATCATCACACCCGAGGCAACGGGTATTCAAGAAATCATGAGCAAGGTCCTCACACTCAAGCTCGAGGACCCACCATGGAGTTCCACTACTCCTTCTCTCCACGCCTAAAGGGTTTGAACCGTCAAACCTAGTGACGTTAAACAAGCGCTCTTGGGAGGCATTCCCATGACTATCTTTGTATATATTTTTGTTCTTTCTAGTTCTTTTTGATGTTTTTGTTTAATGTGTATAGTTTTCATGGGTCCAAGATCGTGATGCTTATTGCATGAATGGGTAGAGCTACAGCACGTCACCCCCCTCTCCAATCCAAAGGTATGATCCAAACTCCATTTCATTGTACATATTTTTTTCATATTCTTACCTTCTCTTTGACTTTTGTTGCACCGAGATGTTGCAATTCAAGTTTGGGGAGGGATTTGTGTCTTTTGATCTTGTGTTTTGTGATCTTATTTTTCTTTTTGCATACTTGAGTCTCATACATACATATAAGTGCATAGAAAAACCATAAAAATTGAAAATTTGAACACAAAAAAAAGCATGTATTTGCATTTTGCATAATTAAGATTGAGTCTAGACGCATATAGGTTTGCATTCACCATGCATTGGTGATAAATGATTTTTTTTGTTAAGTTCATATCAATTCCTCTATGCTTGTCATTGTAGCATAAAAGGTGTCAATCCATAGGGGTTAAGATTAATGCACTAGGAATACATGAAACTTCTTAATCTAGAGCAAATGTTTTGCGTTTTTGTTTTATATCTAATCTAAAAAGTGTAAGAAAGTAAAACAAGATAAAAGCGTTGGATCATGGATTAGACTATCAAAGATATGATTAACAATCAAATAATGATGACAAAGATTGAGTTAAACACTATCCTAGAACATGGAATTCACAAATATGACTAATCCATTCTCATGGCACTAATCACTTCACTAATCACCTAATTGACATAAACTCTCGTTTGCAATTAGACAATCAATGAGCATTAATAAACAATTCCAATTAGTTCACTAATCACCCTAAACATCAACTCTCATTTGTTAGGATGTGAAAAGCTCAAAATAGGTTTGGTTCAAGCATTTCATCAAACACCTCTCGGGCATGAAATGCTTAAGCTCTAGTTTTGATCTCTCAATTCAAAACAAGCATTAAGATCAACCTAAGTGAAGGATCTAACAAGATGCAATCCAAATCATCACCATTTATGATACTAATGCACACAACCTATGTTATTCCTTAGGTCTAGAACACTTGAATAAGATTAATTCATTCTCATGACACTAATCTCTTTGCTAATCACTTAATCAATTCAAATTCTCATTAGTGATTATATGATTAGCAAGCATTAAACACAAGTTCTACTAACCAAGATTCATCTCAAATATTCATTCTCATGAGTTGAGTATGAAAATCTCTTATTTAGTTCATTGGGGAATTTCATCGAACACCTTGTGTGCATGAAATTCTCTATGATCTAGATTAACTTTTTCAAGCCTAATCTAGCATTAAGCATACTAAACAAGAAAGGAAAGCAAGGATTGAGAACTTAAGCAACACAAATCAATCATCAAACCATCAAAATCAAGCAAACCATGATCCAACAAAAACCCTAGAGTCTAAACATGAAGAACATAAAAGAAAAGTGAAAGAAAGGAAATAAACAAATAGATTAATGATAGAGGTTGAAGAATCCTTCACTAGAGTGGCATGAATGATGAAGATCCATCCAAAATCATCATAAGAATAGTTTGTGATAAAACCCAACTTTAGAGAGAAGAAAACGTAGCATGAAAATTAGGTTTTAGAGTATTTAAAGAGGTCTTGGGCGAACCGGGTCAACCCGGGACAAACCGGGTTTGGGTCAAGTTGTCCATACCGGACGGTGGCTGGACCGGTATGGACTGTCATGAGGCTTCATGCCGGACGAGGTTAGGGCGGTACGTTGGGCCGGTATTGTACCTGTCCGCGTGAAGGCTAGGTGCCGGACGGGCACATCGGATGGAACATGGCCGGTGTTGATGCATGGTCGAGCGGAAAGGAGGCAGCACTGGTCGGCAGTCGGGCGGCATGATAGGCCAAAATTTTCGCTGTCCAAACGTGGCTTCAGTACCGGACAAGGACACCGGACCGCGGCTGGTCGGTGCTGTGCGATGGTCTCGCGGCCAGACGGATATACCTCTAGTAAAATTGCCATATCTCCTGAACCACATATCCGAATGATCTCAAAGCACTTCCAGTCGACAGATAACTCATTTTTCTACAATTGTCATGAAGACCGTCGAAGCTAAATCCGATTGTAAACCCTTCTTCTGGCCAGGTCTTTCAGACACCTTGGGCGACCCTTGTCTTCTCTTTTGCTCCATCACTCCAATCATCCTCAAACACCTAGAAAACACTCCAAATGATGCAGGACTCACTAGGACCTAATACAAAACACCCTAGACTCTAATTAAGACTAAAACACTAAGGAAAACAATGATTATGCATGCATGTCACTCAAAACACTAAGTAAAATGCATGCTAAAACAAGTAAAATATGAGAATATCAATTGGGAGGATTATCCATGTAGAATATAAACTTATGAACTTAAATTAATGCCCTCGTTAGTAGTTTTTTGATGCATTTGAGCGATCACGAAGTTAAAGATGATATATGTTTTGATCTTGCGGTTTGAATGTTTTGTCTTGGTTGAAACATGCTTTGAATTGAATCTAACTATATCTACATGAAATCTAATCTTGACTTGAAATATCATGCATGTACGTTGAAAAGTTGAACTCATGGATGTCATACACATATTTGAGCTATCTTACCCATTTTTACCACTCTCTTGTTAGCTCAAATAGATGATTCCCATCTTTGGAACGGTTAACCACACCCTTAACTAAACCTTTCCTTCAAGCCTTCATCTCTTGTGTGTGTCGTGAGGCCTAATTTTGAATGAACTTAGCAAAAAGTGTTGAGTTTGGAACGACAAGGAGATGATAGATAGGTTGGTAGTTTGGGTGTTGATGTAAAGAGAATAAAATGTGGAGTAAGGATAAGATTGGGAAAAAGGATAGGGGATAACAAAAATTTGTATTGGTTGGCATGAAAAAGTGAAATAGCTCTAAGTGTTGATAGTATAAGTCTTTATGTGTGTAAAAGAAAGAAAGAGCCAAAAGAAAAAAAAAATATATATCTAAATGATGATTGAGAGACTATTTATGAAAGTGAATAAGAGCTAAAAGAAAAAAGATAAAGAGCCAATCCATTTGTTGAAAGAGAAGAAGAAAAGAATCCCCTAAGTTAGAAAAGAAGTGTGGGTTTAAGAAGGCAAAATGCCTTGTGATATAGGTAGTTTAGGAATGGATCTTGATGGGTTTACAAATAGGAGTGGAGTTTATATTGGGGCATTGGGTAGACGGATGTCATCCTTGTACGCATCATTTATTCTTTACTCTTAGCATTTTGCCAAAGTTCATTCTTTCGTGAGAGATCTCATTGCATTGGAATACACACATGATTGCGATTACTTTTATCTCAAAACCTTTTCCCTAAGCCAAATGAGTTCACTTGATTTGTATTAAGCATCCTCCACCATTGCACTTAATGAATGTTAAAGAGTTAGAGAATATGATTACTCGTGGATGCTAAGGTTTAGACCCGATTCGTGTAACGACGAGTATGGTTAAATCTTTTGAATCAGAGGTTGTTTGTGCATCACATAACTACTTTCAAAGGCATTGATTTGAATTCTTTTGTTAAAATTCTCGGATATGATCTCCCGCATACCAACCTCTTCTTCGACTTGTTCTTGTTTTTATGTTTGCAGACAAGCAAAAGGCAAGTTCGGAGGAGTTGATAGTTGCATAATTTAGCCAATTTTAGCAGTCATTTCAGTTAGCATTTTGTGACTTTTTGCATTACTTTCATGATTTTCTTTGGTTTTACATCCATTTTAGAGTTAGTGAGTCTTAGGTTAGTTCTTGCATGTGGTTGTGCATCATGGAGTGTTTTTAGGTACCATTTGGAGCTTATAGAAGCATTGAGGAGCTTTGAGGAAGATCATGGGGCAAAAAGACCAATTTGGAGCAAGAACTATGCCCAAAAATCAAGGAAAATATAGAGGCCATCCAACATGCTTTAAAGATCGACTCAGATGAATGGTTTACATTCGGATTTAGCTTTGGAGATATTCATCAAAGTCATAGATAATTGAGTTACCATTCGTTTGTAGGTGGTTTCAAGTCATTCGGAGCAGCGGTTCAAGAGATACAACAAATTTAGTGATCATACATCTGTCTGGCGTGATATGGACTCCCACAGGAGAATCATCGGGGTATTGCATCGGTGTGATGCATACCGACATGCTCACATCAGTGTGCTGCATCGGGGTGAGGCACACCGACGTGGACTCCCAGAAAATCCCACAGGAGAATCCTCGGTGTGTGGCATCGGCGAGGAGTATACCGATACAACTTTACCCGTCGCGAAAACATCGCACATCGGGGTGCATCATACCGATGCACCATACCGATGTGACCTTTGCGAACCATTTTCTATAAATACTAAGTGACCCCTTTGTGTTTTGGGAGTCTTCCTTTATTTTCTTTTTCCTTTGTAAACTTGTTTCTCTTGTGTTTTAGATACTTTTTGATTGAATCCTTTGTTTTTAATGCAGATTCTTGTTCCATTTCTTTAATCTATCTATCTTTAATCATCTAATCATGAATATAAACACCTCCTACAAAGGATTTGTTGAGATTTTCATGATTTGTGAGTAGTTTTTTAAAACTTTGGGTATCGTAGATTAGATGTTTTCTTGCTAAATCATTATGCTTAGGACTTAGTTTATGAAGAATCCTTACTTGTTAGGTATGATTAATGCTAGATTAGCCTTGATTAGGTTGGTTTAGAACTTAGAGAATTTCTCGCCTAGAAGGTGTTCGATGAAATTCCTCAACCAAACTTAGCAAGTGTTTTACATTCATAGCCTATGGAAATGGATGTCTAGGGTGTTTAATGGCTATTTAGATTTGAGATTAATGTTTGTTGATCATTTAATTGCAAATGGAAGTTTGTTCTCAATTAAGTGATTAGTGAAGTGATTATTGCCATGGAAGTGGATTAGTCTAAATTAGTGATCTAAGGCCTAAGGATTAGCATTGTTTGATTGTTTGAGTATCATGGTTTAGCTAGAGAATGTCCAAGTCGATTACCATTACCCGAAGTTCGTTTGCTTATTCTTGTTTAAATCGTTTTCGTTTCGTTTCGGTTCAAAACTTGTTAGTCTTTTAATTGCCTTTGTTATATGCTTTGTTATTTATTGTGTTGTCTTTAATTCCATAGGATATTTAGATAAAAACTTATTTGAATCGTTTAGCTCAATTAGTGTCTCGTATTCTCGGTGTGTTGTTCTCGTGCCTCCTTGGATTGATCCTTAAGTATTGCAATGATATGAGCATGCTTGAGCAATTGATTACCAACTTGCAAAAGTGTTGTTATCATACTCATAAGGGACAAATCAGAGTTTGTTGAGTATCTCTGATTTGAGTTCGCGAAGTTGACTTGTCTACCTTGATTTTTTGTAGATTTTCAAACCTTTTATCGAAGTCTCCATTTCGTTTAGATGGTTTCTTTTGCGGGTTTAGCTAACCAATTTTTTTTTTAAATTGCATTTTTCCAAAATCCAACCCGAAATAAATGTTAATTGAACTCAATTTCAGTTCGGATGACTTAGTAACTATGAGATAATGATATGTAATCTCCGGTTTAGAGTAAACCAAATGTAATTAATCTCTATAAGAGATAAACGATTGTAACAGAAACTGTTGAGAGAAATAACAAACACTTTTTCAATCTTCATCTTCTTCGTTTCTCTCTCGAAGCTAACATGGTATCAGAGCAATTGCTCCGTTTTGTCGCCGATTTCTGTCAATTATTCGAGTTTTTCACCTATTAAACTTGTCGATCTTCATCTTCTTGTCACGGTTCATCTTCGATTTCACTTTTTCTAAGCTCCGATCAGTCTTCGGCAAATACGATGGTTTCCGTCAAGCGATTGCGGCGTCGTACGATGAGAACAAGATCTCAAGCTGAACCAACACCTCCGCCTCAAAATTATTTCCCAAATACACCGATTCCACCAACAAACCCATCGATTCCTTCCCCAAATTTCCCGATTCCATCACCAAATTTCCCGATTCCTTCCTTGAATGTTCCGACTCCTCCATTTGATCACACGGACATCTATTCTCCTTACAATCTGAATAATGGAGATAATCTGGGTAATGTGATCATCTCTGAGGTTTTAGATGGAACAAATTACTCTTCCTGGAACATTGCTATGTCTGTTGCGTTAGATGCGAAGAACAAATTAGCATTCGTTAATGGATCTTTGCCCAGACCTCACGAATCGCATCCTCTATTTAGGATTTGGTCTCGCTGCAATAGCATGGTAAAATTCTGGTTATTGAACTCTGTTACGAAACAGATTTATAAAAGTATTCTTCGATTCAATGATGCTGCTGAGATTCGAAAAGACTTGTTGGTACGATTTTACATCACGAATCTTCCACGTTCCTACCAACTTACTCAACATTTCTGGTCTCTTCATCAAGGATCGATGAATCTTTCTGAATATTACACTACTTTGAAGACTTTTTGGGATGATTTAGATGGAGTAGAATGTGTTGGTACTTGTCACAACTGCAAATGTTGCAAGACAATGGATAAACGAGCTGAGAATGCTAAGATCATCACATTTCTTGCTGGATTGAATGATTCTTATGCAACTGTTAGAAGCCAAATTATTATGAAGAAGACTACCATTATATAGTCAACGCAGCTTTGCTCCGGTTAATGCTTTAGCATTTAATGTCTCAGCTCCTACCTCTGATCAAGTATCAATCAATGCTGCTCAAGCTTCATACAACAATCCTAGGCAGAACAAAGTCAAGTGTTCTCATTGTGGTTACTTGGGTCATTCGGTGGACAAATGCTACAAGATTCATGGATATCCACAAGGATTCAAACACAAGCGGCCCTCACAGGACAAATCTTCTCAGCCTGCAAAACCAGTAGTTGCAAGTCTCACTTTAGCTGACAAAGATGCATCTATTGGACCTACTGATATTGCCAACTTGGTTGGAGGAATGTCTAAAAATCAGATTCAACATGTGATTACTTATTTCAGCACACAACTTCAACCACCATCTGCTCAACCAATTTGCTTAACTAGCGATAATAATGGTTCTGCAGCCACTAGTATTTCATTTTCCTTATCAACATTTTGCTTTATTGGGATTTTGACAGCTTCTAGGAATGTACTGAGATCTCATACTTGGATTTTGACAGCTTCTTGTGTATACATGATGAAGACAAAGTCCTATGTTCTGCGTGTGATGCCATAATTTTTGCAAATGATAGAGACTCAGTTTCAGAAGAAGGTAAAGTCTGTGAGATCATACAATGCTCCTGAACTAAAATTTATTGATCTATTCAAGCAAAAAGGTATCATCGCATATCACTCTTGTCCAGAGACACCAGAACAAAACTCTGTTGTGGAAAGGAAGCATCAGCATATATTAAATGTTGCAAGATCCATGATGTTTCAATCAAATGTTCCTTTGGAGTACTGGTCTTACTGCATACTATCAGCAGTGTTTTTGATTAATAGGCTGCCTTCTCCTTTGTTGAACAACAAATCTCCATTTGAGCTTCTCAATTCTAAACCTCCGGATTATTCTCCGTTGAAGGTCTTTGGCTGTCTATGTTACAAGTCGACCTCTACAAATCAGAGACATAATTTTGAACCAAGATCAAGGGCTTGTGCATTTTTGGGATATCCAGCTGGTTACAAATGATACAAATTGTTGGATTTAGAATCTCATCAAATTACTATTTCCAGACATGTAGTTTTCTTTGAACATTTGTTTTCTTTTACCAGAAGTGCTGATCATACGGATGGTTTATTTGACATACCAACACAGATGCCAGAACCCGAGATGACACAAGACCCTGATCTAGAGAGATATCAAGATCCTGATCCAGCAAGAGAACATGATCCGGTCTTACCAATCATTTCTCTCAATGATCCATCTTCGAGAAGAGAGAGTAAGCTTCCTGCACATCTTAGAGATTACTACTTCAATACAATCTCGGATGCTAGATACCCTATCAATGCCTATATCAACCTCACCAGAATATTAATAGATCATCAAGCCTTTGTCTGTGCTATTGACACTTATACTCATGCTAAGAAGATTAAGGAGTGGTGTGATGCTATGGGAGTTGAAGTAGATGCTCTGGAAGCAACTAACACTTGGATTGTATGCTCTTTACCCGAAGGCAAGAAACCAATTGGATGTAAATGGGTTTACAAAGTGAAGTTTAATGATGATGGTTCATTTGAAAGGTTCAAAGCTCGTTTAGTAGCAAAGGGCTACACACAACAGGAGGGGATTGATTTTGTAGATACCTTTTCTCCGGTTGCTAAGTTTGTAATTGTTTTGTGAAAACTCGCAGTTCGTGACACACGCGTCATTTGGGACGTGGATGATTCCCGTTATGATCTCGATCGTCCTTCGATATATGATGCTTTTGAGGATAATGGTTATTTTCTTGCGTTATTCACGGCGTACGTTGATGAGAACACCCCTAAAGAATTGACAGATATATATAGGGATGCCGGAATCGGAATCTATTTCGTACCCCTAAGTAAATTCCTTTCGATAAAACCTATTTTAACACTCTCTTTTTTTTTTGTTACTTATATATGTAATCTCCGTTTTCCAGGAAATAAATATGCTAGACTTCATATTATGTTAGTGGACATTCTTTTCGGGGCACTGAACGAACGTACTGAGCCATGCATCATCAACTTTTTTGATATTCTCAAAAAACGTCGACAAAGACCAGCAGTTCTCCAGTGTTCTTGAAGCTTTGAAAAAGAAAGGTTTCAATAATATCGTACAATAGCCTCCTGACCACCTATTATTAGATGGAGTGAACCATGTCGACCAAAGCGGTAGCGCACAAACAAAAGAACAACCTGACAGCCTATTAGGTGGAGGAAACCCTGTTGACCAAAGTGGAAGCTCACAAACAAAAGGACGTCCAGACAGGCCCGGTTTTTGGCAAGTGGGACCACCTAGTTAGCGAGCCGGGACTGCGTCGAGGAAACCCTGTCGACCAAAGCGGAAGCTCACAATCAAAAGATCTGATTTACTGCTCCCGCTGTAAATTTCTTTTTTATTGAACATAAATATAATTAATTATATGTATATTTTTTATACAATATTTTTGTTACAAAAAAACAAAATCACAATTTAGACAGTTGTATAAAGCAAAGCTGTATGTTTTCTATAATTTTTAGATTTAGTTTTAAATGTCAAATAAGCTTTTTGCATTGAATTTAAAACACAGGGGTTTGGTCTACTAAACTTGTGCATGAAATCAAAAGGAATGTCAAGCGGGTTTTGGTTTTTTTCTTTTTATACTGATTCCAAAAGGAATGTCAACCAAATGGTTCATTCATCTACACTACACTAAGAGGTTTGAGTATCGATTCCTAAAAGATGTAATTTCTGTAAATTAATGGAAGCGTAGTGCAAGCAGAGTCATTCATCGTGATCGTGGATCCTTGTGGAACAGCGAATATTGTCCGTTGTTGAATTTTCCGTTATTGTTCTCATAATTTATTCCAAATGTAAAAACAAAAAAAAAAACTGAAGTTGGTCGGTCAAAGAAATTATACAATAATTTAAATTAATTAAATGATCTAACAATAATGTACGCCGCACAACTGCCAGGCCCAGCCCAATAAGACACTCTCATGCCTTATATAGACGCAGAGGAGTTACATCCCAGATCTAACCCTAACAATAATGTTAGACCTCGCAGAAGCCAGTACAGGTATCTTCCGGGACACGAAGGATTTCCTTATCCCTAAAGAACTCGATCCTGATTTCATTTATAAGAATATCAAATTAGCTCTTGAGAAAAAGGGTTATCGAGGTCCTGTGTTAATCCGGATGTACGGTGATAAGAATACCCTCCCACCGAATGAATTGATAGAGAAATATGAGCGTGCCGGAATCAGAATCAGTTTCGTACCGGAAGGTGAATTCCCTTACGTATATGTCTTAATTATACCCTCTTTTGTTTTTTTTTACGTATATATATGCATGTATCTACATCTCCGTTGATAAATAGTTGCAGGGATTGAATATGCATGTGCGAGAGATAATAGGATGCTACTGGACATTCTTTTGTGGGTAATGGAGAATCGTGAAAGATCAAATTTGATGGTACTCTCGAAAAACGTCAAAGAAGAAATGACGGTCAGTTATATTGAATGTATGCATTTGAGAGGTTGCAATATTTTCTTAGCAGATCAGCCATCAGAGTCGGAATTTCCTACTGAAAGCCCAGCGTGGCTTTTGGAAAGCCTGTCAGATGTATTTTGGTATTCGAAGCTTTGAAACTATTAGTTTACTACTTTATTTCAAGTTAAAAGTAATTTTTTTAAGTTTTTTTTTTTTAAAGGTTAAAAGTAATTTTGTTATTCTTCTGGTTTTGTTAATTTTAAATAATATTTCATCTTTTGTTTTTCTTGTATTAACTTATCACTTCTTTTGTATAAAATTCAGACCATGTTATACTCTCTCACGTTCTAGTTAGAATCTTCTTCTTTTTTTTCGTTTTGTATACATACATAAATTTTTCTGGGCGAGTAGTTACGTACAACTATATTTTCATAACTCTATTATTGGAGAATCATCTACCAGTCTTAAAACCGAAATTTATCTTGAGGAGGTTAATATTCTGCATTCAACCAACTATCGGCTTCAGATTTTATGCTCAGTACAACTTTGATCTAATCTTAACCACCGGGAAAAGAAATCAGTAGCAATATACAAACCGGTTCGATATTTTTAAGAAATGATGCTCATAAGTCGGAACTGTTGGGTAATAAGCATATGCCTGGGCATTCGGGTACCCGTTTGGGTTTGGATCGTTTTTTTTGAGTTTCGGGTACCCAAATTTTAGAAGTCTAGGATCCATTATGCTATTTCTTTTTTCGGATCGGATTCGGTTCGGTTCCGATCGGGTTCGGATCGGTTTCGGGCAACCAAAATTTATCCCAATTCTAAAAAAAACTAAAAAAATTGTTTAATTTAAATAAAATTTGGTTAAATTTTGCAAAAATTATTTAATTTTGACAAAAATAACTAAAGATTTCAAATATTTCGTGTATTTTGATTATTTCGGTCTAAACACAACTAATATATTCAGTTTATAATTTTAATTTTGAGTATTTTGGTTATTTCAAAACTAAAGATACATAATATTTTTAGATATATAATTGTACTAGTGGGTTAGCCGCGCTTTATATTATTGTTTATTTATGTAATTAGAAAATATTTCGGTAATAATAAAATTAGTATTTCGACACAATTTTTTTTGTAATAATTTAGTATATCTACGCATACCCTCCTCTTTAGATGAGACGGGCCATAAAAACTACTCAACCTCGTTGGAGTTATCGGCGTCAAGTTATATCTGCCAAAGCATCATACATTTGGACATCTATTGCTCATAGCTAAGCGCGACTCAAACAATTTACCAAATTCAGTCTACATATCTAGATCATTTCAATCATTTGAAAACCCCTACATTTCACATGATGGAAAAGGAGAATATCGTTCTAAGAGTTCATATACTTCAGTTTTCTCAAATATGAGTCGAATGTCCATTCATCTGACATTAATCTCATTTCAAAAACATCTGATGTGGTTCCAAGATGCACTCATAATCTCTCTCTCTCTCTCTCTCACGCTCATCAATGTGGCAAATTAAACCACAAAACACATTTTGCCCTGATTTAAATCTAACATTCACTATATTTTCCCCATTTTCCCTTTTCTTGCGAGTTTCGATGTCGCCATTCTGACTTGAGCATTGGAGAATTTGACGAAGATTTTAACCATTCGTCCTCTCAGTGATTGGCTTGAAAATGTTATCATTTTGGGATACCATAATTTGCCTATTATCACATGCATTTTTGCATACCCATCAAAGATTCAGAGTTGCCATTCAAGTTTCTGGAAACTTCTGCAAGTATTCCTTTGTTGGATGAATTCTCGTCCCCATGCCCGAACACTATATTCTAACCATCAAAAAGATTTGTTTTATTTATCCCATATAACTCACTTAAAATCAATTGACATATCCCTAAAGTTTGTCATAAACAACGATTAATTAATAGTTTTTGTTTTTTCTTTCTAATTATAAATGTTTTAAGCAATTGATTTTAATTTTTTATACATTTTATTTGGAACTAATCCTTATTGATTGTTTCAAATTAATTATATATTTCACAACATTTATTGGATTTTATTTAGAAAAAGTTTAATCCATAGTTTATAACCACTAAACTCTATAGTTTTTCTTATACTATATAAATAAATTGATAAAACTAAACTTATTAAATGAGAGTTTCTTTAGATCAATAATATATAATCTATTTTTTATTCAAACAATGTCTTTTCAAATTTTAGGAAAAACTATTATATTAATGGATGTTAATTATTATGAGAATTTAAGTAACATAAAACATAATAAATCAAATAAACAACTTAAAATTAACAAATGAGTTGATGATGTGTCACAATTTTAAGATATGTATTGATGATGTGGCATCATGAGAAGAGAGACTATTTTACTTTATATATATAGATTTCGTATATTTCGGGTACCCGTTCGGGTTTCGGTTCGGTTCTGGTTTGGTTCGGGTACCCGAAATATTTTATAAAAGGAATCATTCAGGTATTTATAACTATTCGGTTTGGTTCGATACCTTCTAATTCGGTTCGGTTTTTTGGTTCCGGGTATTTTGCCCAGACTTTATAACGAAACTGAATCCAGAGAAACTGATGATGGAAAAAGTAAAGACCACAAATATAATAACTTTTTTCGTCAATTCTACACACGAATAAGATGAAACACCATTCATGTAAGTAAATATAACAATTACGTCTGCCTCAGCAAATCAAGGAAAAGATGACATGCATTTATATACAGGGCCAGTATTGGGAACATTAAAAGGATTTTGGTGTTTCAGAAGGAGACCAAGTCTAGACAGACGAAAAACTTACTAAATTGAAGACACATGAACTTATTTCATCTATACAGCCTAGCATAAAAACAATTTAGCTCTGTTTGTGTTTTTGGTTTTCGTGTTGGTATTGAATGTTGACAGGAAATGAATAGAATAGAGCTAAATTGTGTGAAGCACCAGAGCGATGAATAGTGATCAAAATTAAATCATCTATTTTTAGATAGTCAGAACATTGCATTTAGAAATTATAAGGTACGAGCAAATCTCCATACCCAATATCTAAATAAAAAGGAAACAAAAAAACCATCCAAATTAACTAAGAACAAATTTTTCTCAAAACTTGAAAACAAACTCTTTGTCATACAACTCGAGAAAACAAAAACAGAGAGATGCGAGAAGGTATGTTCTAACAGTTTTGGGCTTGTGCAAGGACATCTTCGAATAACCATACATGCGGTCTTGTAAAATCTTCATGTGCATTCTCTGGTTTCACCAACATCACGTTGTACCCATATTCAGCTAATTCTTGCATTGACCACCCGAAATTGAAGTCACCAGTCATGAGAAGAATGTTTCGAGGTAACGAATCACGCAGTGCACCACCAAACAGATCGGTTCTTATAGATAACTCTGGAGCCAAACGTTTTTGATCAACTCGATAAGCATATGCATGATTCGCGCAATAGGGATACTTGGTCGGCCTATCGAAGAAACGGAAACCTCCTCGTCTCACCCTTCCCACGTTTTCATAGCTAGCATCTCCATATGCATGCAATTTGTGGCCGAGCAGTCTATATTGGTTGCCAAAGTGCGTATAATACACCGTCTCAGCTTTGTGATTTCAAAATCCAAATCCGGTGGAATTTGACACATTTCCATGTCCCAATAGACTGCCACATCGCGCTCACCATAATTACCAAATTGACGAGCCATAGATGGAGAAAGAAAGAAGAAGGTGCGAGAGTGAGAAAGAAAGCGGCGCAGAGAGTGAGAAAAGAAAGCGGCGCATAAGTTTTTAATTTCCGGCAACTTCCAAAAAAGCGACGGCTCCGAAAGAAAGAGGAAGAAGAGGTCATTGTTAAGGAAATCTATTTATCATTATTTTGAAAAATTGCACAATACTCGCTCGAATCGTTTTTTTTAGAATATGAATAGAAAATAAATTTGCATAACAATAAAACGTATATAAATGAATTTTGTAGTTTATGTTTTTTTTTCTTTCTTTCTGTTTCGGTTATGTTTGTCTTTTTGAGTTTTGTGTTTATGTTCTTTTTTCCCTCTCTGTTTTGATTATGTTGTTTTGTTTTCCCATCATTTAACAAAACTCACATATCATTTCCCTAAAATTACCATCAACTTCATTGATACCACACCCCATTACTGTACTTATTATGGGTGCCCAAACCAAGAAAAGAAAAAGAAAACAAATTCTTTGTCATAGTACCACTCGAGAAAACAAAAACAAAGAGATGCGAGAAGGTGTGTTCTAATAGTTTTGGGTTTGTGCAAGGACATCTTCGAATAACCATACATGCGGTCTAGTAAAATCTTCACGTGCATTCTTTGGCTTCACCAACATCACGTTATACCCATATTCAGCTAATTTTTGCATCGACCACCCGAAATTGAAGTCACAAGTCATGAGAAGAATGTTTCGAGGTAACGAATCACGCAGTGCACCACCAAACAGATCTTCTTATAGATAACTCTGGATCCAAACGTTTTCGATCAACTCGATAAGCATCTGCATATATTTTGTTTAATTTGTACTACACATCTCTATATTATTATTTAAGAAGTCATTTAGGAAAATGAATTTTATTATGTAAGTTATTACATATTATACCATTACAAATAAAATAAAAAATTGAAATAGCGAAAGATAGAATTGTCTTTTAAAATTATCGATCAGAATATGAAAAATATTTATTTCCCATTAAAAAAATTATTTACTATTTAATTTCTTAATTATTATGATATTATTAAATAATAATCAATCTATACATATTCAAGATCTTGCAATATTTTTCACTATGATTATTATATTTTATTTGAATATATATATCAAAAAAAAGTTTAAAAAATATTTTACTAATTTTATACAGAATTAGACACGAGAAAATTGATTTTGTATGAGTTTGTGGACTGATCACAAAAATCATAGTCAATAAGTGGTGCATATTAGAGTTATGTTTTCAAGATTATAGGTTTTTGCGGGTTAACCCGAATAATAATTAAGTTCATTGCAAAACGGGTTAAGTAGACAAGTTAGTCCGGATTGACAGTTATATATATAATCATTAGTTAGACATATTATAAAATTCAGATAAATTTTTTTTTAAAAATTTCAAAACAATATTTAAGAAAAAATTATCTCGCGCTATATAGCTAGCGCGGGTCGAATTCTGGTAAGTGGTAAAGCTTGACACAAACTAATTAGAACGTTAACCAATTCGATTAACGGAATTTCACCGCCTAATTCCACTTGATGTACATGCGATGAACAGTTGACCAGAGGAGACAATGTGTAACAAATAGGCTATTAATAAATCTCACAAGTAATTAATACATTCATACATAGACAACTTATTATTTTCGTCTTTTACAAACAACCTGAATTCGTTTCAGACTAGTATTATTTAATGAGTTAATTCATGAAAATAATCTTACACATACTATTTATTAATAGAGTAACCTAGACTAATCTTAGAAAGTTGGTCAATGTCTATTTTATCCATATGTTGTATTTTATTACGAGTTTGCTATTTTCTTTTTATTTTTGATTTATTTTTTAAGAAAAAAAATTTTGAAACTAACCTAAAAAAAAAAAAAATCTAGATCTAATTAAAAAAAAATATATATCTTTTTCTCTGAAGCTCGACGGCGACGAACTTCTTCATCTTTTTTGTTTTTTCTTCTTCTTCTTCCTCTTCTTTCTTACCCATATCTTCTTCTTCTTCTTCCTCCTTCTTACCCAGATCCTTCGTCAATCTCTTCTTCTACTTTTTTTCTCTCTCTATCTCCCTCTTCTTCTTCTTCTCTCTCTCATTCGCCAACGGATTTCAGTGACTGTGAGTGCATCTCCGGCGTTGTTTCCGACTGTTCCACCGCCGTCTTCCACCAGATCTGCTCCCCGTAGCCAACGTCTTCGGCTAAGGAAACGACACGGCTAAAGGCGGCTCCCCACGCGCCAGAGTCGCCGCCTACAAATTCTGTTGGCCGCCGGTCAAAGGCAACGAGTGCTACGACGCCGACGTGCTGCTTTCGACGCCGCCATCCATGACGGTGCTGACGTCATCTCCGTCTCGCTTGGTGGTAGACTAGTTTAATAAAGACGTCGTGGTAGACTTGTTAAATAAAGACGACGTGGTAGACTTGTTTAAAATCTTGATACGTTGTGGTAAACTTTTACTAATTTTATGATAGACTTATTTTATGGTTTCTTTCGTCTCGTCTCACTGTCGGTTTGGTAAAGCTTAAGGTCGAGCACTTTGTAGCTTCGTTGATTTGAGTTGCAGAGATACAGATAGGGATTCGTCAAGTTGTAGATCCACCAGATCTGCTCTGTCGCCTCCTTCCGGCAAAAACGCGTTTGATTACCGACACACGATATGGTAGACTTGTTTTTTCAACGATTTGGTAGATTTTTTTAATACGTTGCAGTAGACTTGTTTAATACGTTGCGGTAGACTTGTTTAATACGTTTCGGTAGACTTGTTTAATACGTTTTGGTAGACTTGTTTAAATTCTTGATGGTAGACTTGTTTAATACGTTGTGGTAGACTTTTGATACGTTGTAGACTTATTATCTGGAATTTTTTTTATCTTTTTCTCTAGTTTGCGTCGGGCAACGAACGACGGGTCTGAAGAGTCACTGGGCGATGCGATGGAAGGGAAGTCAAGATTTGTTTATCAAAAAATTTGTGTGTAGATTTGCTTACTTGAATAATGGCAAATTTGTATACTTGGTGGCCGATTTAATTTTATTTGAATGGTGACCGATTTGCTTGAAAACGTGGTTGATTCTCGACAGATATTCTCTGTCGCCTCCCTCCGGTGAAAACGTGGTTGATTCCCGACATACGATATGGTAGACTTGTTTTCAACGATTTGGTAGATTTGTTTAATACATTTGTGGTAGACTTGTTTTCAACGATTTGGTAGATTTGTTTAATATGTTTGTGGTAGACTTGTTTAATAAGTTTGTGGTAGACTTTTTTAATACGTTGTGGTAGACTTGTTTAAAATCTTGATGGTAAACTTGTTTAATACGTTGTGGTCGACTTGTTTGATACGTTGTGGTAGACTTCTTTCCTGCGCTGAAACTTCACCTCCGTGAGATCCCCACTTCATCTTTGAGAGGCGTGATCCCCACTTCTCTGTCTTATCGCGTACTTACCTTCATCATCAAATCACAAACGAAAAACAACTCTTTCCTCCTGATAGACGACCTGTTTTCTTGTAGTGTTAATAGGGTTTTGGTTTCGAGGGTATAGCTGTTGGATGTTTGACAAAGTCTGAAGATGAATAAGTTAAGCGTGTTTTTAAGAGCTTGAATAAGTATTTTTTGTTGAAGTTTGTTTCTGTTTTTCATTCCTGGAGTTTCTCTTTAATCGTTGTAAGGCTTCTATAAAAGCCAGTGTACTCATCTTGGTTCAATAACACGAAATCATTCAGACTACACTTCATATATTGAGAGCAAACTTATAGTTTTAGTTCCTTTAATAGTCAGTATTTTCTGTTGAAGTTTGTAGGTGTGATATATTAAACTGATTTGGCTTTACTTTAATTCTATCTTTGTGTAGTAGTATTCTTAGTCCAATGATTTAATAAAATTCGAAATAAATATGCCAATGAATAAAAAAGGAATTTCAAATTATTTTGTCTACAATCTGGTGGTTTATGTGTTTAAGTGCAATACAATTAATTTAAATATGACATTTAAATAGGGTTTTTGATATAAATCTAAAACCGCAAAAAGAATGCATCCAAGTAATATCGTTTTTAATGCACTTGCTAGTTCTTATTGCAAACCGCAAAAACATGGGTAGACTGTAAATTATAGAAGATTTGATTATGTATGCTTACTCCCCGCAATAAGAGATATATAGAGAGAGAACACAATCAATTATCCATTGACAACTACATATCTATTGACAATACTTTAAACTTGTGATTTAAGATGAAATGAAACGTTAACTCCATAAAAAAATTATTTAACAAAATAAATCTACCATTATTACAATAAATCTACCATCAAACACTAAAAAATTCTCATACTTAGCATATTTGGGTGCCTAGTTTTTTCGTAGATCTGAGATTTAGTGTAGGGCAAAAACGTTATTTCTCATTCTAGAAAAATTCAAACGTCTACCACCAAATAATGTCTATAAATCTACTGTAAAAAAAAGTCTACCATTACACTACAAATAAATCTATCAAATGAAGGTTATCTGAGTAAATACCAAAGAATTTACTAAATCTACCGCCATTACAAATAAACCTACCAAATAATTTTAAATCTACCGTCATTAATATTAAATCTACCACCATAACAAAACGAAGTCATCAAGATGTTAGACGTTTTTATATCTACCACCATTACAAACAAATCTACCAATTTTTTTAAAATCTACCGCCACTAATATTAAATCTACCACCGTTAAAAAACGAAGGCACCAAGATTTTACACGGTTTTAAATCTACCGCCATTATAAATAAATCTACCAACCCAATAAAAATCTACCGTTGCCAATATAAATCTACCGTCAAAGAAATAAATCTACCGTCACGAAAAAATAATTCACATTGATTAACTCTACCACCAAAAGAAATAAGTCTATCGTTTTGTAAGATTAATCTACCACCATTGTCAATAAATCTACCAAAAAGTCAAACATTTATGGTTAGTCAACGGTTTGGTCGTAAAGTCTACCAACTCATAAACAAATCTACCATCAAAGACAATATATCTACCAAAAATAAATATATCTACCGCGTTGTTAAAATAAGTCTACCAAGATTTAACAAATCTATCATCTTTCAAACAAATCTACCATCCATCAAACAAATCTACCGACCAAAATTTGAGTTGACCAACATCAAACAAGTATACCGTCAAAGGACCGTAGACTTATTTTTTTCTGGGCGCTGTTTTTTGCTTACGTGACAAAAGAAAAGTAATAGCATTTTTGTAATTACGTTTTTTTTCAACAAAAGACATAAGGGTTTTTTTGGTATTTTTCAGAATGTTAGGTTAATCTAGTTTTTTTGATAAAATGTACTCAAACTAATACTCCCTCCGTGTCATATTACTTGTCGTTTTAGAACTTAAATTTTGTTTCATATTACTTGTCGTTTTATATTTTCAATGCAAATGTTTGATAATATTTCCACTTTTATCCCTACTCATTTAGCTTATTAATTAGTATGATCATAGTATATAATACATTAATAAGGGATAAAAAAGAAAATTGAATTATTTTTGTAATCTACGTAAAACAACATAGAACGATAAGTAATATGAAACAGAGGGAGTAATTTTTAAGGATTTAAACGTTACTTTAATAATTCACCCTTATTGAATTACCTTGTTATACGTGCTAGCTTTCACCTTTTTGAGATATTTTGAATAGAGGGGAGGATGATTTATAAGTACATGGACTCATAATACAATAACTAAAGCTAGACAGAATAGAGCCAGCCAAATACTCTAGTCCTCCTCCTATATTTCCCAAAAAAAAAGTATTTTTTTTTCTGCCTCTTGTGTGGATGGATGTTGCTTCTCAATTAACGGAATTCTTATTACAGGTAACTTTTAAGTTTATCANATATATATATATATATATATATTTAAAAAATCTGTCTAAAACTAAATGAATTCACTTAACAACCTGGGTCGATCCAAGGTTGTAAATTCCCATTGTATTCAAGCTCTTTACTAGCTCTCAAAAAGGCTTGTCATAGGTAACCAACACCTCTCTTCCCCACCTATATATTGTTTTGAAGATTTCCCCTGAAGTTATTGATGAGCCGAGATAGATGTGGAGGAAGTTTAGAACCCATCCACTTAAAAACATGTTTGAAAAACTTAAAACAGCCAATACCTCAAGCTTTCCTTGGTTGAACAACTTAAAGAGTTCTGTAGAAAAAAGTTTGAGATCTTCACTCCATAAACAACTAAATGATGATGGATCCCAAAAGTAAGAGAACCAAGAAAAAAATGGCTTGTGCACAAACTATGAATCGAAATAGTACATAGACTCACTTGGTAACAGTTTACATTCTTAATCTAAAAGCAGTGACTTTGGCTGCAACTGAGAATTATTTTCTCTTTGATGAAAACTGTTGACAATTCTAAGCTCAATATTTTCTTTAAAAAAAAAAAAAACTGTTGACAATTCTAAGCTCAAGACTTTCTTTCTTTTATTATTCCTACTGTATCCTTAAAATTCTGAATATGTGTATCTTGCTAACCAAAAAAAAAAACAGATACTTGTTGCTATTAACAATGCTAAAAGGTTGTTCGCAGATGTTAATCGCAAGTAACACTCATACAACGAAACTAAGGTAATATGTTCATATTTAGTTTGCTTTGTAATTAAGATTTCATGACAGATACGTCCTACAAAAAAGAAAACAACCAAAACATTTGCAAGAGTGAAGCATATAGATAACCTGAACTTTTCTTATAGCTTCATTTAAGTATGGCCATGACTGATTGGAATGTTCTCCTAAGCTAATAGATTATAAAAACAATCCACCTGACTACCTACTGATGTTTTTGGCTTAAAACTATGATAAAATTTGATAAGTAGTTCTTTATTTTATTCTTTCGAAACTAGAAAACAAAACTATAAAAAACAAATTATCAAAAAGAAAAGAATCTCTGTTTCAGCCAATCAAACCAATCAACATGTATAAATCTAGGGAATATTCTGTTAACAACGGATCATAAGACCTAAAGGAAGACAAAGATAACAAACAAAGAAGTCCGGTGTAGTAGGATAGTGTAGTATATGATGGATCTGGAAGTGTTGGTTAGGAGTTGGTGTAATAACACTGTATCATCCCATCCAACGTCTCCACAAAGTACGTCGCCTGGTTTATAATCTATCATTATAGATATTCCAAAGCCAAGATAGGCTGCACACAAGATACACACAAGGAACGGCTTAACAAGCGAGAGAGTACACTACAAGAAAACATGCGATTTCCGACGGGAAAAAGACCGTCGGTTTCAGCTCGTCGGAAAGTGATTTCCGTCGGAACATTCCTTCAGTCGTCGGAAAAGGGTCGGAACATTCCGACGGATTACTGACGGCCGTTTTTATGACGGATTTTCCGACGGATGTTTGATCGGAACTACACGTCGGAACATTGTCGGAAAGCCGTCGGAAATATTTCCGACGGGATTCTGACGAGCATTGTTTCCGACGGATCTGTGTCGGAAATCCGTCGGAAACATTTCCGATAACCCTCCGACGGATTTTCGATGGACCATTTCCGACGGATATTCAATAATTTGTTTTTATTTTGAATTTTATTTAATTATTTAATTATTTTGAAATTATTTAATTATTATTAATTATTTTAAAAAAATTTATTTATAAATAAAAATATTTGTAAAAAGAAATTAATTATTAAAAATTCATTAAACATTCAAATAAATTCATTAAAAATAATCAAAATTGTTCCAAAAAAAAAACATAAAATGTTTAATTCAAACGGTCGGAGAGATGTCGGGGTTGTCGGGGTTATTATCCCGAAAGAGATGAGGGAAGGTGCCCTGCATGATCTTCTGCAACGAACTGAGCTGTGTCTGGGTTTCGGTGTGTGCAGACTGTAACTTCTGGACTTGCAAGTCACGGTCTTTCACCGTTTGGCTGAGCCTCGCGATTTCTTCCCTGTACTCCGAAGCATACCGAGGAACTAAGGAAGAAGATTCCTGGGTCGGAAGTCCGCCTAACCCAGCGAATCGACCTTTGACTTGTCGAGTTTCCGACGAAATATTATAAATGTTAGGGCCCTAAATGTTATTAATGAAATTACGAGAAAAAAAATTGAAAACAAATTAAAACTTACCGCGAGAACAATTTGGTTGATCTCTTTCCGGGGTAACTCGTTCGAGGACGACGATCCGTCAAGAGTGAGCTGCGACATCAAAACTTCATGTTCAGTCTTCTTCTTGCAGGTCTCGAAAAGCTCACCCATGCCCGGGTCTTAGATCACACCAGTTTTTTTTGTTGGTGTGCCTCTTCTCGATCACTTTAAGGTAGTCGGGAGCTTTGTCGTCTGCTTTCGCCTGTGAAATTTTGTTAAGTAAATAATAACAAAAAAGTAATTAGTAATTAAAAAGTGAAAGTAGACTTACCATTTCCATCGAATCGCGTTCGACGGTCTTTGCGGCTCCGTTGTGAATGTAGATCCCCTTCCCTCCTCGGTCACTCTTCCGGTTCTTCAAATTTTTTTCGGCGAGCGTCTTCTTCTTCGGCTAACTCCAGTACTCGCAGAAGCCCTTCCACACGTCGTCGTCGAGGTCCTTCGGCTTGTGTTTGTTTTGCTTCCACTTCTGCTTCCACTCGTACATGTGGTTCGAGTACGAAAGCGCGGCATACTTGTCGAATTGGCCAAGCACCGTCCTCGTCTGCGTATGGTCCCACGTGAAATCTTGCTACATTAAAAAAAAACATAATGTTACTTTTCGAATATAAAATTGACAAAATGAACTAAAAAAATAAAAATAAACTATAAATTACTACCACGAAAGTCCGACAGATATGGAGCTTGAAGGTGCAAAACATGATGTAAACGAGGTAAACATGTTTAATACCAGATGCACAATAATCCGTCGGAAATCCGTGGGAAATTTCCGACGGATGTATACTTAGCAATTTTTTTTTGGGTTTTCGGAATGGTTACACTTAAGTACATCAAATGTCTAAGTTTATAAAACTTCCACATAAGAAATATCTAGTACAAGTACATATTTTACAATGCAAAGTTTATAAAATTACTATGAATCCGATGATGAGTAATCTGATTCTCCTGAATCAGAAGTTTCCCTAAATTCGTCAATTTCTTCCTATGAATCCTCAAATACATGATCGTCTGCATGTATGGTGAAATCAACAACAAGGTTGACCTCAAGGGAATGATCGATTTAACCCAAACCTACAGAGCTTTATTGGAGGGGTTCATGATCGGACATCCCATGAACCCTACCTCTCGGGTTTATCGATGTGACTGTAATCCACGGGTCTTGCTTGTTTGTCACTCGAGGATAGGGTATATATATAGCATACCTACACCATGTAATAAAGTCATATAAAAATTTAACCACGGGAATGCATAAATACTAACAAATAAACGAAAAAGAAAAAACAAACATGGTCTGGTTGTGGTAAGGTTTGCAACGGATTTGCAAGAGATTTGCGACGATTAATTGCAAATCTGTTGCAAGACTGCAAGATTGTCGCAAATTCGTTTATGCTAAATATTTTTATCTTCAAAAGTGTGCGTTTAGATGTGTAAAACATATTTATTATGATTATTTTTCCCAAAACCATAATAATATGATTGTATATAATGAGTTTTGACAAATCAATTTTTTTTTTACTTTACCTTACTTCACATAAAACATTATAACATATGGTATATAAGATTATGTAAAACAAATTGTTTCTAAAATTACATATTTTTCAAAACTTATTACATTGTATTATATTTTGATGAGTATGACAAAAAGAATCATATTACGTGTGTTTTAAACATGTAAAACATATTTTTGAAGATAATTTTTTTTAAGGTTTGCAACGATTTTGCAACGAATCGTTGCAAATTTGTTGCAAATCTTCGAAATTAATTTCAAGACCCTAAACCTCAACTCAAATATCGTTCCACGGTTACGACGAATTTGCAACGATTCGTCGCAGTTTCGTCACAACACTATTCGTACATATTTTCGTACACGACTACAATAATTAGTAAATATTTAAATATTAAATAATCGTTGCAAATTTGTTACAAAATAACTAAAATAGTAAATCGTTCCAAATTCGTTGCAAAATTTTGGACGGATTTGCAACGATTTTTTTTCGATTTTAAAATTAATAATTTAAAACATCATCACAAATTCGACGCAATTTTGTCGCTATATTGAAGATTCTATTGAAACCTCAAAGGAACAGTGAAGACTTATTAGCAACGCAATTGCGACGAATTCTAAGCATTCATTGCAAATCAGTCGCAAATCGATAGTAAAAGTTGTTTTGGATTTTTAAATGTGGATTTTAAACATGCAAAACAATCTAACTTTCATTTTTTTTGCCTTAAATATGATAGTATGATTGCAAGGAATGAGTTAAACATAAATTTTTATAAATCAAACATATTTTATATATCATGTACACTTACAACATTTCACACCTTATAACATACCTTATACTATATAATATAAAGGTTTGAAAAACTATATTAATGTAATGTTTTTATTGATTAATAGCAACTTAGAAGCATTTACTTGTATGTTTTAGGCATGCAAAAACCACTTTTATAATTTTACAATTCATAACTGATTTACGACCATGTTGCATCGAATTAATTTGATTCGTCCCAAAATCGTCGCAAAACTGTCGCAATTGTCAAATATTTTCAGATTCCCTCCTGACAAATTTTCAATTTTTTTGAAAGAGTTTGCGACAAATCGTCGCAATTTTAAAAATTTAGATTTGTTTTTGCGGCAAACGAAATTTCGAAAATTTTGGTTACCGCTAAATTGCGACGATTTTGGGACGACCCCGATTCCCTATATATAGCCGCATATCCATCCTCTCTCAACTCACTCATTTCCCACAACTTATCTCTCTTCAAAATCTCTCCTAAGTCTCCACACTCTCTCTCTAGCCAAAATGTTAAATTTTAAATTAGATTTAGTTTTAGTTTTAGTTTTAGTTTTAGTTTTAGTTTTAGTTTTAGTTTTAGTTTTAGTTTTAGTTTTAGTTTTAGTTTTAATTTTAATTTTAATATTTATTTTAGTATTAATATTAATTCTAAATTCTAATTCTAATTCTATTTTATTTTTTATTCTATTTTAAATAATCGTCGCAAATCCGTCAATAATTTGTGACGGATTTGCAACGATTTATTTTTCCGATTTTTAAAATTAATAAATAAAAATATTTAATTCGTCGCAAATCCATGCTAATTTGGGACAGATTTGCAACGATTGTTTTTCCCCATTTTTAAAATTAATAAATAAAATTAATTAATTCGTCGCAAATCTTTCGCTAAGTTGGGACGGATTTGCAATGATTGTTTTTTCCGTTTTTTAAATTAATAAATAAAATTAATTAATTCATCGCATTGTAGTCGCTAAATCGTTGCAAATTTTGCGACGATTTAGCGTCGATATTATTTCGTCGCAAATTTTGCGACGATTTGCGTCGAATCGCAGATTCCGTCATCCTATTTGCGATGATTTGTATTTCGTCGCAAATCTGTGGCAACACCGTTTTTGCGACGATTTTGCAACGAAAATGGGCGTTGCAAACCGCCTGTTTTCTTGTAGTGGCACGAATAAAATAAAAATGAGTAAAATAAATCATTCATTATATATGATAGTTGAAAACAAGGCAATTAAAACACTTACATAATCTCTTAACCAACGTCCGAACTCTTCCTGTCTGAGCTCGATTAGCTCGTCCTCTGTTTTGTTCGGAAATGCAAAACGTTGATAAGCCATATACAGCCTGTGAGATTGAAGCGATCATCACGTTAACATATATATAATCAAGGACCCAATACGTAATTAATAATTTGGTTCAATTTAATACCTCTCATATTCTTCAATTCCGTCGCAGTTTGTGAGAATATACATATGCAAATGATCCCGCTCATGTGCTGAAAGTTTCCGCTTCTTGCCTTTTTCACTAAGTCGTCCAATATCCAAGAATATATGAGGAACATCGACCGGATAGAAAGGTAGTACGCCTCCGTCATCATGTCGAGCTGGTCTACGACTCTTCGTTTTGACTTGTGATGGAAAATAGAACTCGACAAAATGTGAGGTTTCTTCATTGATGCTCTGTGCGACAATAGAACCCTCCACTTTGCTCAAAATTTTCACCTTCTTTTTTAGATGAAACATATACCGTTCGAAATGATACATCCAACGGTAGTGAACCGATCCCCCAAGCTCTGCTTCTCGAGGGAGATGAATTGTTAGATGTTCCATAACATCAAAGAAGGAATGCGGAAATATCTTCTCCAAATTGCAAAGGATTACGGGTATATTATTCGCAAGGTTGCGGATACCGTCTGATGCAAGAGAGTGCGAACATATATCTCGAAAAATGCACCAATCCCTGCATAATATGCATAACAAATGAATAAATAAATACTAAAGTATTGTGTAAAGTATTAAAAATTAATTTAATGATTGTACATGCAATTGCTTCGTGCATTACGTAGTATAAGACATGTAAAGGCAAATGGAAGGAGGCGCTGCATCACCACATGGCAATCATGACTCTATATCCCAGTAAACTTCCCTTCTCCATGATCAACGCAGTTCCGAAGGTTAGATATGTATCCGTCTAGGAATCTAACACTTTCGGTAATCCAGTAAAAAAACTCGACCTTTGAAGGTTCATCCATCCGAAAAGCTGGGACCGGAGGCTTCCCGTTCCCTGTCACATGTAGTGCTCTACAAGAACAAATGTCTGGCAAGTCCAATCTAGACTTCATATTATCCTTCGTCTTCTCTTGGACATTGAGAACGGTGTTCATAATGTTGTCGAAATTTTTTTTCTCAATGTGTATGACATCCAGATTATGCCTCAAAAGATGGTCCTTCCAATAAGGCAAATCCCATAAATACTCCTTTTGTGCCAATTATGTACGTTGCCACAACCATCAACAGGATGATGCCCGTTACCACCACTATCAACAGTCCTCTCTGCACTAAAATCTCTTAACTGAGTCAAAAAATACTGTCCATCTAACTCAGGAGGTGGACCATCAACTACTTTCTGGTTCTTCCTAAACAATGTCATGCTCCGACGATAAGGATGATCGCTTGGTAGGAATCACCTATGACAATCAAACCAAGACGTTTTGCGCATGTGCTTCAATTGGAACGCATCTATGTTATCTTGACAGTACGGGCACGATAACCTTATGTGCATTGTCCATCCTGATAACATGCCATATGCTGGAAAATCGCTAATGGTCTACATAAGTACCGACCGCATGACGAAATTCTAATTACAAGAAACATCAAACGCCTCAACACCTTGGTCCCATAACATTTGCAGCTCATAAATCAATGGCTGCAAAAACACATCAAGTGATCTCTTCGGATGCTCTGGTCCAGGAACGAGAATGCTAAGGAACAAGAACTCCCGTCTCATGCACAAAGATGGCGGCAAATTGTAAGGTGTTACCATTACTGGCCTCAAAGAATATTGTCTGCCGTGCTTCCCAAAAGGGTTGAAACCATCGGTACATAATCCAAGGTATACGTTCCTCGCCTCATACACAAAACTGGGATACATTGACTGAAAATGTTTACATGCTCCTACGTATGACGGATGAGCGATTTCTCCATCCGTTGTATGCTCTGCATGCCATCTCATTGCTCCCGATGTGCGCTCTGATTGATATAACCGCTTCAATCTCTCTGTTAACGGCAACTACCACATCCGTTTATATAGCACTAACACTCTTCCACATGTTTCCTTATACCAAGGTGTGTGACTAAAACGGCATGTCGAACGGTCTTCGTCCTCTTTCCAGTAGAGCATACAGTTGTCGAAACATACATTTATCATCTGATACGGCAATCCTAGACCAGCAACAAGTTTCTGTATCTCATAGTATGATGCCAGTGCAAGATTATCTTTTGGCAAAATGTCTTTTACAAAATCAGCAATTGCATCCACGCACTCCTCACTCAAATTGAAATCCGTCTTTATACTCATCATCCTAGTTGCAGTTGATAAAGGAGAATGTCCACCTCTACAAACCCATGACAATACATGTGTGACCATATAAATCTACGATTCCGACAATTGGTACAAGGGCAGTAGATTTTACCTTTTTTTTGCTTTCTTCTGCGTACCCGCAAATGCCATGAATTCCTACAGACCTTCTTTGAATTCCTCTGTAACTAAGCCCGTGTCCGGAATTTGATGCGGCTTGTCCATCCATGATGGAAAATAATTATATGGATCTGAAGAAGACATTTTGGTAATGAATTGTAGATGAGAGGTTTTTTATTGTTGTGATTGTAAATGAGAGAGGGTGGATACGTTTTTATAATGAAATTGTGCACGATTTCCGACGGATTTAACGGCTATATTCAAACGGTTACCGACAATTTTCAAACGGCTATGTAACATCTATATTCTTTCAAACGGCTACAACATCCGTCGAAAATCCGTCATAATTATTCCGACGGGTTTCTGACGGGCATTGATTTTCGACGGAGTTTAATTTCGTCGGAAATACCCTTGTTTTCTTGTAGTGGTAAAGCAAAGCTAACCACAAATCCCTAAATAAAGGCACCATACTGATAACAAAATAGAAAACTGTTTTTAAGTTTTAAAACAGACCTTTAAAGAGATATCGCATTATAAAACAATATTTGAAATGGTCTCACATATTGTAAATGCTCACAAGCTCGGTCTATAGTCACGCAGAGCTTTGGATCGAATGTTTTTTTGTTTGTTGAAAAGTTGTGAAATCACTCCAAATCCATATACCATTATCGTTGAGAACGCTATGAGGAACTAAACATTATCGTTTAGAACAACAACACCAAATACGATCATTATAGGATCGTATACGGATCCTACAATGTTCCAAGTACATAGCGTTCACAACGATAATGTTTAGTTCCACAAAGTTGTGGAATCACTTCAAATCCATATATCTGAAAATGACAACTCCAGTGAATTTGACAAGTTTCCTAACTTACCAAATTCATGAATACTACTAACCTCGTTAGACTTGTCGAAATTGTAGATATCCTCCACATATTTTTCACATGTCATTCTTAGGGTTATCAACAATCTTTTCTTTTGGTTTTTATCCAAACCACAAGAAGCCTCGCTGAAAAATAAATCAAAGTTGAAGTTAATTACAATCATATCCTCTAAAAACTAATCTGCATAGGTCAAGTTACATAGTTGAAAAATCCAATTCACATGAACAAACAAATGGGAGTTGGGACTAAAGTCTACAACAGAAAGAATAATTAATTAAAGCAAAAATAAAATAAAACAAATAAACCTTAAGTACATGATGATGAATCAACTACAGACAGATTAAAAAGAGATTAGAGGAATGTAAAATTATTAAAACCATAAGGGTCCAAGGTTCAAATGGAACCGTGGAACCAGAGACGTTAATTAGGGTTCTGGCACAGCATTGAGGATCCAACATGCAGAAAAAATTGATCTCTACTATGTTTCTTTCCTCTTTTAAAGAAAAAGAGAATGAAAGAAAAATTAATTAAGTAAAATTAATAAACAGATCCACATAGGAAAAGGAAAGAGTATTTAAAGGATATATCGTTTGTTTCTTGTTTGTCTATATAAGCCAAAGATCGGTTCATGGCAAAAGTATAAAACTCAAAACCCTAATTTCTACTTAGATCACAATGATGATGTCCGATCTTCCGCACGATTTGGTAGAGGAAATACTCTCTAGGGTTCCGGCGACAACTCTGAAACGGTTGCAACCTACTTGCAAATTATGGAATTCTTTATTCAAAGACCGATGATTCACCGAAAAGCACCATCGTAAAGCTGCAAAGCAGTCTCTACTTCTCATGTTGAAGGAATTTGGGTTTGTCCAATGAGCCTTGAGATCGATCTCAACGTCGATTCTGCCAGTGGCGGAGGTAGAATTATTATTCATCGGGGTCAATATTATTATATATATAATGATATTAATCATCTATTTGAAATGCTTTTTATTACTAATGATATTAATCATCGGGGTCAATATTATTATATATATAATGATATATAATGATATTAATCATCTATTTAAAATGCTTTGCATTGGGAAGCGGTTGAAACCTAGACAGCCTCAGATTCAGACCAAGACTCGGACAGTGTCATACTTATTGTCCAGAAGAAGCTGTGGTTGACAAGTGAAAGCCTCAGAGATTTGGAGTAGTGATGATGATGAGGCCCAAACCTGCCTCCAACATGAAAAACAACATTCTGGAAAGAGATTTCTTTATTGGGAGAATCTAATCGAAACATACAACGAAGAAATTTCGTTTTCTAGCGGCAATTTAACGTTTTTTCTTTCTAATTTTGATATCTTTCTTTCTTTACATATTCATATATGTTTGTATGGTTCATTAGAGATAACTCAGTTTCCTATCAATTAAAAAAAAACTTTTTTTGGGTGCAATTTATGTATTGAATTATTTAATAGATGCTTAAACCCATTGATTATTTACTCTAAACATAGAAACTACTATATTGAATATTGAGAGTACTACTTCATATAAATCAATCCAAACCCCTAGGAGGATTAGAAATCATCTCTTTAAGGAGAAAGAACAAAATATTAAAAATTCAAAGAAGCGTGATGGAAACAAAGGCGTGCGTGTTATTTACTTAGTCCCATTATAACTCACAAGTAACTTTACTGTTGTTGGAAGAAATCTTTAGGTTATGTCCCAAGCAAAATTGGCGATAATGATTATTTTTTAAGAGGAAAAAGGAAATAATTAAGTATAGTTGCATTTGATGATTAGAACATACGTCAAAAAAGAAGAAGAATATTGGTCCAAAAGGAAACTAAACATGTGGAAGTGTTCTACAAATTTTGTCTTGTGGACACAAAGTTGAAGCTGTTGTCCACTTCTCTAAGTTAACTCTCCCATGATATATATGCCCCCACTTTTTTTTATATTATTCTATCCAAATAATTGGTATTGAAATTTATTAGCCATGAGTCCATGACAATAACATCCATATTTTGCATTTTAATTATAGCTAGACTCGTATGACAATAAATTTCAAATAATTTTTTTTTTTTACTTCTTTGTATATGTATATGATAAATTGATGAGAGTAAGAACACAAAGGTGTTTATGAAAAATTATTATTAGACTCTCATAAGAATAATTGTACAAGTTACATTCTCTTATATAGAGATGAGATAGACCTAAATTTAAATTAAGATAAACATAAATGTAAATAATATATTTAGAGACACTACAAGAAAACACCCTTTTTGCAACGACCTATTTTATCGCAAAATCGTTGCAAAACAGGGGTACCATCGAATTTGCGACGAAACGCAAATCGTCGTTAACTGATCGTCGTAAACCAAAAATCGTCGTAAAATCGTCGTAAAATCGCCGCTAATTTATGAGGGGCCAAAAATCGTCGCTAAATCGTCTCAAACAAATCGTCGCTAAATCGTCGCAAATTTTACTTCGAAATTAAGACGAATAGAAATACGTCGTAAGAACGATGGGAAATCGATGGAAATTTACGACAAAAAACGACGAATTAAGGATGATTATGTGGACAAATAATCGTCGCAAAATCGTCGTAAAAGTCTCATCGTAATTTCGTCGTAAAATTAGAACCGTCGTAAAATCGATGTTAATGAATCGTCGCAAATTCGTCGCACATTTGCGACGATTTGGCGACGATTGTAATTGTTTTTTATTTAATTAAAACAATTAATTATTATTTTATTTATTTATTTATTTTTATTTAAAATAATAATAAACTTATTAATTTCGAAATTATAATTTAAAATTAAAAAAATAATAATAATATTATAATAAAATTTTCTTAAAA
>PKMM01028770.1:1629280-1748159 GCA_002933915.1 Eutrema heterophyllum | reverse complement strand
TCGTCGCTAATTTGCGACGATTTAGCGACGACTCTTTGTAATCCCATGTTTAGGATCTTGACATCTCATTGCAAAATGCAATGAGATGCTAAGAAGTTAAACTTTAGGTATAGGGCAAAGGGTTTAGGGTTTAGATAAAATTTCTTAAAAATCGTCGCTAAATCGTCGCTAATTTGCGACGATTTAGCGACGACTCTTTGTAATCCCATGTTTAGGCTCTTGACATCTCATTGCAAAATGCAATGAGATGCTAAGAAGTTAAACTTTAGGTATAGGGCAAAGGGTTTAGGGTTTAGGGTTTAGATGAAATTTCTTAAAAATCGTCGCTAATTTGTGACGATTTAGCGACGACTCTTTGAAATGCCCTAAACCCCAAACCCGTTTCCATCTCTGATCGTCTCCGCTCATTATCCGCCGTAGTTGGGGCGATTAATAAATTACGAGACACATAGACGAAATTAGGGTCAACAAATGGTGACACAGATCAAACCCTTTCTTGACCCTAATTTCGTCTATGTGTCTCGTAATTTATTAATCACCCCACCTACGGCGGGAAATGAGTGGAGATAATAGGAGATGGCATCGAGTTTAGGGTTTAGGGCATCACTTAAATTTCACAATAATTACTCACTAACGAAAATCAAAACATTATTAATTAATACATTAAATTCATTATAATTACTAGCTAGCGCGGTCACTCTGATTCATTTTCGGACGAAGACACATACGTTTCTTGATCATCTGGTTCATCACTTTCTTCGAACTCATCTTCCTCATCTTCTTCCTCTGTGTCGTCTGGGAGATATTCAACTTCCCTGTTTTGAGGATCTATCAAAAGGATGTCATCAGTGCTCTCATTTGGTTCTGGCATATCAGAGCAATGATCTTGCTGCATTGGGAGATCCTCAAGTCCCTCAATTCGACCCCTCGGAGAAACTTTTATAACAGATAACCATGAGATACGTGTTGTCCGAACTCGCGGATATGGAACAAAGCTGACTTGTTCTGCTTGTGATCCTAGGATAAATGGTTCATACTTATTGTAACGCCGCGATTGGTTGACATCTACTGCCCCAAATTTGTTTTTACGGACCCCTCGATCAACTGTTGGATCGAACCAGTCGCATTTGAAGAGAACGCATTTCAAATCTAAGCAGTCGGGGTACTCAACTTCAATTATGTCTTGCAACACTCCATAAAAATCTATTTCGCCCCGCACACATACCCCGTAGTTTGTAGTAGCTCTTTGATTGCCGTATTTGAATGTATGAAATATATATCCGTGTGTGCAATACATGTGTGCAGTCGTTATCTTTGATATGGGGCCTTTGATTAACTCATGGAACTAGAGTGGATATGCGGTATCCCCATGCTCGACCTAAATCGTTAATTAACAAAATCAATATATATGTATTAGATTGTCCAAGTAATTAATTTCTACGTACTTGCGTCTTCAACCACGGGGAAAAATGTTGATCTTTACGCTTGTTGATTTCGTCTACTGAGATTCCTTCAATGACTTCTCGTACCTGTCTAACAAATTCACTGCATACAAAAGTATATTCAATTAAGCATAAATGGATATATAATTTAACTATATATATATATGTATGTTTATACATTTACGTCTCAAATTCACTAACTTCTTCGCAATTTAAGAGGATATACGTTTGGGCACTATGATGGTCTTTTTCATTGGCAAACCAAACTGACTTCACGCTTCCACATAATCGACCGATTGAAGAAAAGATGTCTGGGACACCTTCATTAGCATATGTTCGTCCTACACCTCCATCATCATATCGCCGTGTTGCCCTTTTCCGTGTACGGACCTTCGAGCCAAAATAGTATCCCGTGAAGTGAGAAGTATCTTCTGTTAAACTTCTTGCTACTATTGAGCCTTCAACTAGCTTTGGCTAGATTTTTAGCCTTCCGCTTCAAATGTCCCATGAATCGTTTGAATGGGTACATCCACCGATACTGCACAGGTCCTCCAAGTTCTGCTTCGTGAGAGAGATGGATAGGTAGATGTTCCATAACATCAAAGAAGGCTGGGGGGAATATTTTCTCCAAGTTGCACAACAAAATAGGAATAGTAGCATCAAGTTGTGCAATAACATCTTCTGACAAAGTGCGGGTACAAAGATCCCGAAAAAACGCTCCAATACCTACAATGACAATTACCACATATAAGGTAAACTTGTTAATTTTTCATTTTATATATATTATATCAATGTTTACATATGTGATTAATTTAAAGTTACCTGCAATTTCTTCGTGTACATTTCCTGGTAGAAGTTCAACAAATGCAAAAGGAAGTAGCTGTTGCATAAAGACGTGACAGTCATGACTCTTCATCCCGGAAAACTTTTGCCCTTTCTCAACACATTTAGCTAGATTAGATACGTACCCATCCGGGAACTTCACATCAGATGTCATCCATTTGAACAAGGCTGACTTTTCTTCCGCACCCAATCGAAATATGGGAACAGGTGCTTTCCCATTGCTTGTAATATGTAACTCATTCCGACAACAAAGATCAGGCAAGTCTAGTCTTGACTTACCGCTGTCTTTAGTCTTTCCACGCACGTTTAACACTGTATGCATGATGTTATCAAAAAAAAATTTCTCAATATGCATGACATCCAGATTGTGTCTAAGCAAATGATCATTCCAATACGGAAGCTTCCAGAATATGCTTTTCTTATGCCAATTATGATGCTCCCCATATCCATCCGCCATATTAGCTGGAGTGTGCCAATTTCCACCACGATTGACTGTTTCCAGTGCACCATAATGATCAATTTCTACTTCTAGATCTTCCCCGGAAAGATAAACAGGAGGAGGAACACGAACAGCTTTGTTCTTTCTAAACAATCGCTTGTTTCTCCTATATGGATGGTGAATCGGTAGAAATCGACGGTGACAATCAAACCAACTTGTTTTCCGACCATGTTTCAATTAAAACGCATATGTCCTATTGAGACAATATAGACAAGCCAATCGCCTATGCGTAGTCCAACCTGATAACATCCCGTAAGCAGGGAAGTCGCTTATTGTCCACATAAGCACCGCACGCATTGTAAAAAAAAATTTCCTCGCAAAATCATATGTCCGAACCCCGGTATACCACAACTGCCCCAATTCCTCTATCAAAGGCTGCAAAAACACATCAAGGGAACGCTTCAGATGCTTTGGACCAGGTACTAAAATACTCAAGAATAAAAATTCCATTTGCATGCACATATCTGGAGGAAGGTTATAAGGCGTTAGGATTACTGGCCATAAAAATATTGCCTACCAGACATACCAAATGGACTAAATCTATCTGTGCAAAGACCAAGATACACATTTCGTTTCTCTCTAGCGAAGTCTGGGTGTACCGTCTTAAAGTGTTTCCACGCTTTTGCATCTGAAGGATGAGTAACCTCCCCATCTGTCTGCAAATGATCTGCATGCCATCTTATCGATGCAGCTGTCCTCTCAGACTGATACATTCTTTTTAACCTATCAGTTATAGGAAGGTACCACATCCGCTGGAACGGTACCTTACTCCGACCAGTACCTTGCGGCTTATATCTTGGCTAATGGCAAAATCGACATTCCAGCAACTTATCATCATCTTTCCAAAAAAGCATGCAATTGTCAACACAGACATCTATCATCTCAAAAGGCAACCCAAGACTATAAAGCAGCTTTTGTATCTCATAGTAAGTTTCAGCAGCTAAATTGTCCTCTGGCAAATACTCTTTAATCAAATCAGCCCAATCATCCATGCAAACCTCAGCTAAGTTATGATCAGTTTTAATAGTCATCATCCTAGCCGCCAACGACAATTTAGAGTGCCCTTCTCTACATCCATCGTAGAGTGGCTGATTTGCATCATCTAGCATATCATAAAATCTTTGTGCATCTAGATTGGGTTCCTCATCATGATGCTCAGGTGCAAATGTACTTACAGTTTCATGAAATGCATCTGTAACCATGTCATGAATCCTATCATGATATTGACCATGCTCCGCATGATAATCAAATTGATTAAAATCATTTGACTCATCAAAATTCGATGCTTGATAATTGTTAGTACTACTACATGCATTTCCCCCATGACCCTCTCCATGATAATGCCAGATATAGTAATGCGGCATAAACCCTCTATTTAATATATGCGACCACACCTTCGAGGTAATGATAAATTTCCTATTCTTGCATTTTGGACAAGGACAATACATCTTACCACTGGTAATCGTATTTTGTATAGTTCCCGCCTGATGCATGAATCCCTCCACACCATCACTGAACTCCTTTGTTAGCGATCCCTCCGAATCAAAACGATTATACATCCATCTTCTAATTTCGTATATTGACATTTTTTGTTGGTCAGAGAGAAGTAAATGTTTTTGAATATGAAATTTTTCTTATGAGGTTGGCCGCTATATATAGATTTTTATTTTCGTTACCATCGAATTAGCAACGAATTTTGCATCGATTTTGCAACGATTTTACAATAGTTCACCTAACCGTACACCTCGGTAACTTAAACGTGTTCAACTAACTCATATATCGTTGGTAATTCGTTGCAAAGTTCAACGAATACATTTCGTTGGTAATTCGTCGGTAATTAACGACGATTTTACTACGATTACAAACATCGTCGTTAAATCGTCGCTAATTTGCGACGAAATTACGACGATTTTTAAAATTATCGTAAAATCGTCGTTAATTGGACCGAACTTAACAACGATTTTACGACGAAATATTTCATCCCAAATTTGCGACGATTTTACGACGAATTAAAAAATTGTCGTAAAATCGTTGTAATAACGATGTTGATTTGCGACGAAATAAAATCGTTGCAAAATGGCTGTTTTCTTGTAGTGAGATAAGATGTTGATGTATATCAACAATCTTCTAGATTTTTGTTAATCTTCATGATTTCCATAATCTCGATATGGTCGATTTTATCGATCTCCCAAGCAAGCTCAAACGTGGTAACACGTGTGAGATTGGATAAATTTTCAAAATATCGGCGTTATACCCGGCCGTCGGGTCAGATTGCGGCGTTATACCCGGCCGTCGGGTCAGATTGCGGCGTTATACCCGGCCGTCGGGTCAGATTGCGGCGTTATACCCGGTCGTCGGGTCAGATTGCGGCGTTATACCCGGCCGTCGGGTCAGATTGCGGCGTTATACCCGGCCGTCGGGTCAAATCAGCTACAACACCCAGCCGTTGGGTCATCAACGACGTTTATACCCGATCGTATGGTCAAATCGGCTGCAACACCCGATCGTCGGATAATCGGCGTTTATACCCGATCGTAGGGTTCTTCAACAGCATATATACCCAGCTGTCGGGTCAATAGTATCAAAAGAAGATGTCTTCGCGAGGGCGAAAAAAACATCATCATCACCAAAAAATTGAACGTATCATAGGTTCATGTTTAGTGGCGGAGCTAGAAAGGGTTTTTACAAGGAGCAGAATTTTTTTTTTTAATCGTCTAAAGCCCAATTGTTGACAAAAACACACTAATTGTCATTTTTTTTCAAATGTGTATCTAAATAATATTTCATAAAGGGTATGAAATAATATATCGACATGAACATAATTAAAACCTCTTATAAAATTAAACTAAATTTGAAAATTTTATGGTGGGCAACTGCCCCTCCCATTAACTAAATACATCATGTTCATTAACACCACTACCTCATCGTTAATAAGATCGTGTGAGTAAATCCCTTTTTGTATTGGGATAAACTCACGGTCACGATCAAAAGAGGAAAAAAAAGCAAATTATTCTCTTTTTTAAAAAAAAAAATTGGTTTAACAAAATTCAAATAAAACGAAAAAAATTGGTTTCGAGTCGAGTAGAGTAGTATTGATCAAAACTTTTTATTTTTATTTTTATAGTGAAAACAATAGAATAAAATTCAAACAAAAGAATGATTGCGGAAACGAAAAGAACCTGGATCTTGGCTCTCATACTATACCATGACAAATATTATAAAATGGAATCTATTAAATCTATTATTAAGTTGTTGGTTTGATACAAAATTATAAGACATATATATAATGTTTAACATTGATATATTGATAACACCAAATAATGTAAATCTTCTTTATCATAATAAGATATCTATGAGAATATTATTCGGTTGGGTTCACGAGCTTCACTTCATAACTGGACTCTTCTGGCCCACAACACTTAGTTCGCAAGATACAAATCTTGCTCCCCAAGATATCTTCAATACTCCCCCGCACGACAAAGGTGGGACGCGAAATACGAAATCCGCAATCACAAAGCAAAACACCTTTGTCGTGGACACTTGCTGAGGGCGGACAAAACATGTCAACTGACTCCTCCGGATGAAACTTTAATCTTCAAAAAGATAGGGATAGAACTTAAACTCGTCTTTGGTTTTGAAAAAGGGAATAATAACACCTTAAAAAAGGGAATAATAACATCTCGTGGGTGCATCATGTAACTCCACAAATAATTGTCGTAGTCTCGGACAGTTTATAGATCAAACTAAAAAAATGACCTAAAACATGAACGTTCCATAGAACTCCCCCGTAATAATAAAACCATAACTAAACTCCTCCATTATAGAAGAAGCTAAAAGAAAATAGAAAATTCTGAGAAATTTTAAACTTAAAATCTAAAAATTAAAAACCAATAACCCGTGAAAATCATAAACCCTTAAGCCTCTAATGGATAAAACTCCCAAATAATTCTTGCACCAAAAACCAATATAAAACCTTAAATAAAAAACGAAAAAAAAAAACCCCAAAGATTCTTAAAAACAAAAACAATCACGTTGCTTCGTGTCATCATCTGGATCGTCTCCACCATCCTCTTCGTCCGACTCTTCTTCTACACCTACACGGTGTCCTCTTCTTTTACTCAAGTTTTTCATGATCTCTTTGGTTAATGAGATCGTGAAAAATTCAGCGGAATTTATACCTCTTTATCCCATAAAAATTGTTGGCTCAGCGGACTTAGTGATGCATCAGCTTTAACTCCGGTTTCTCTGCTCGTCATCACATCTTCACCTTCGTCGTCCCAATCTCCCTTGGAATCCGACGATTTGATTGTACCTGCCCTCGACTCTGGTCATGAATCCGATTCTGAAACTCCCGAGTCAAGAGCACTTATATTAACGATGACGATGCAGATCCTTGTGTAGCTAAAGAACCAGCTGCTCAAGAAAAATCGATTGTTGTTACAGAACCGATTATTGAGGAAACATCCATATAACATCCATATTTTGCATTTTAATTATAGCTAGACTCGTATGACAATAAATTTCAAATAAATTTTTTTTTTGTTTCTTTTTTTTCTACTTCTTTGTATATGTATATATATATAGAGTAGGTCTTGTATAGTATACTTCTATAGCTAAAACAAATATTGGACGTCCTTTTTTTTTGTTTACCTTGGACTGCCTTCTTCTTCGTTTTTTTTTGTCAGCTAGCTTGCACTCTTCTAAATTATGAGGAACAAACAATTGTGAATTGATAAGCATGAAGATTTTATTGAGTGGATGATAAATTTACGAATATGTTATTCAAAAATGTAAACAGAGTATGGAAAATATTTTTGGCCTATAATGTAATGAGAGAATTGATTAGTTATTGTACCATTTAAGATATTTATAAAATATATCATTATATGTGGTATGATAATTAATAATTAAGATGTTGAATATTTATATAGAATCCAAATAATCGTCGCTGGAAATATAAATCTTTTTTATAACTTGAATATCCATAGAAAAACAAATCATGTTATAGACAAAAAAATGATATCTAGAAAATAATGATTGACTTCATATATTTAATACTATATGGATAAATTGTCCAAAACGTTTTTCAATTCATTTAACCTAGTACGATCCTTAACATTTTCTTATTTACCAACAGAATCATTGTCACGTATCGCATTTTTTTAATAGTTATATGACGATATATCGTGTAGTAAATTAAAACATATTAATAATAATAAAAAGAAAAATCTAGTTAAACCTTTCAATAGTGTTTTTCTTTTCTTTTCGTATTAACTATTGTTGGAACCACTGCAATTATTATTACACTCGTAACGTTGTGATATATCTAAATTGTTTTTTTTTATATATCGAAATTTTATAAAAAGTACAAAACATTTAATTTATTTGAAAAATACGAACGTGATACATACCTACAAAGTTTGGCAACACACAAAATGGTCCCCTGCGTTACTCTCCCCCACCTCAAAGCTGTTCATATTGCCCTTCAAAGTTTGTGAAAATCAAACCCTTATCCTCTTAATTTTCTAAAACAAAAATTTTCTTTCGAAAGATAAATTATAAGTTTTTTTTTTTGAAATCGTATTGTTGTGGCGCATAAAAATTGCACATGTGAAGTACATTTACTTTCAAAGAGTCATTAGCACAAATAAATTTTTATCGAATCTTTATTTTCAAATTCGAGTTCATCATGTTTAGCGAGACTTGACCACAAACTAGTCAGGGGATTTTCACGCGGACAGAATAGCTAGAGAGACTTTTCCTTAATAATGTTTCTAAGAGTTGTATTCTATGATGCCAAATTGAATCATTCTTTTTGTTGAGGAAGATAAGAATGCTTTGTAATAGATATTTGGGAAAATGAAAGTTGGTAAATTATTATCTATTACTATCAATAGTAGAGATTTGTTAATTAATTTGAAGAGTCTGGTAAAAAGAAACAACTAACACTGCTTCCTCCAAAATACTTTTACATGAATTGGTAATTTTCTGTAACGATTGGAAAAGGAACAAAATAAAATAAAATTATGCTGAGAAAATCACAAAAGAGCATTAGTAGTTGGAAAGCTTAGGACCATGGTGTTCAGAAAAAAATGCCACGTGGCGTGATGCGTACTGCGTCTCCGGCGGACATCAAGGCTTTTGAACCCTTTTTCGTTTCTTGTGTGTGTGTTTAACATGGTATCTTGTGTTGATATTTTGATATTTTGTGTGTGATAAAACATCAAATAGAATTGGTGAACCAATCAGAATAGAGGTCTTGTAGGGTAGAACAAAATCATAGATAGGTCTTCATTACATTATGGGTAAAAGGTCGGGTAATAACATGTAAAAATATAATTCACTGGTACAATATACTCCATATGGCGGGAAAAAAATGCTAAGAAACATGGTATACTTCCTTCCCAACAAGTAGGGGCGGATCTACGGTATGCGGAGGTGTGGCACGTGCCCCCATACTATTTTTTGAAAAAGTTCTAATTGGTAATAACATTTGTTGATTCGTTGGTTCAGTTGGCTTTTGATGCCAACATTAGATCTTCGGATGAAGAGATCGATGCCCCATTTTTGATGTATTTGCCATGTTTTATTATTTTTTTATTTTTCTCTTGTAGCCACATATCTCATTCTCCACTTTTGTGGTTCAGTCTCTTTATGTTTTTTACACTTTCTTTTGATTAGTTGAGGAGAGGAAGGAGTTGCAGAAGTGGGATCGATTAGGTTGAAGTGGAATCTTGAAGAGGAAACGACGGTTTTTTTTTTTTTTCAAAGGACATGTGTCATCCTCTCATGTGATGACGTGGCAGAAGGATGGAAATGGTTCACTGGATTCATATATATGATTTTTTGCCAATTTTTCTTTTCTTTTATATTTTTATTAAAACATGTTGCTTCTTTCTTATTTTTTCTCAATTAATTTAAGTAATTAAAGTAAATCATACAATATAAAAGTTCTAATAAATTAATAAAAAATAATATTTAGTAAATCTAGTAAATTTATGATTTGAGTTCATTTTATAAAATATTTTAGAATATATATATATATATATATATAATACTATTTTATTGTAATGTATATAATTGAAAACATGATTTTTTTATATGTAAAGATTCAAAAATCAATGACAATAGTTTTGTTTAACTTTTTTTTTAGTTTTTTCGAGATTCAAAATCTAAAATATATTATGAGATTTTTATTTTTAATAATTTTGTATGGTATTAATAATTTTATTTGTGCCACATACAAAAATAATTCATAGATCCGCCCCTGCCAACAAGTGAAGATCATTGACAAACAAGTTTGAAACAGATTGTTGACTATTCGGAGCAAAGGTGACGTGAGATACGACCAAGGCATGGAAACTTGGTTTGCAACAAGATAATTGTAATAGAATTGGATTTTTTTTTTTGACGTAATAGAATTGGATTCAGAGAAGCTTAAACTCTACTAGCATTCATTGTTCAATTTTTTTTTTTGGATTAATTTTACATTCAATTAATATATATATATATATATATTTAAGATATTAAAAATTATTATTTGAAGTGTACTCTTACAAAAATGTCCCGGATAATACGAGTAACGTATAAAGTATATGTAATTCATATAGTTAATATCACTTTATCCGAACGGATAATTTAAAGAGTCAACTGGGTAGAAAACCAGAAATGGGTATGAAATTGGGAAACTAACCAAAGCATTGCGTAAAACACTTAAGACTGTACTAATGGTCATCGGAAATGACAGAAATAGCCTCAATAACTCACGCCACGTCGGCTGGGTTTGTGCGAAATAGGGCAAGCAATGATGATGTTAGGGAGGCATAAGTTTTCATAGGGAAAAATAATATCTTGGCAAATTAAAAGACAGCGAATGTAGACCACACATTTGTGTTCCAGCTCAAATGAGCATTAAATGCTCAGATATGGGAAAAGATTGCTTTGACAATTGGGACGCATCATCTGTATGCTTGTAAGTATAGGTTCATGGTATGCATGAACAAATTATGAGCATTAACTGATGATAAAACTTGTGTTGTTCGGTTAACGGATCAATTATCTGCGCTTAATGTTTTGGGTTTCTAAACAATGTATCTTGCTCTGTTGGTTTCTCTATTGTGGCGAGGTTCTCACTTGTTAGGTTTGTTCGGGGGATGTGGAAAAAATCCGACACCGGTGAATGGGATTTTCTACCGGAAACAACAGAGATGAGATATGGGATGATGGTGTAGGAGAACGAAAGCTTCGAGTCGTTGGATGCTATGGTGAGATCGCGTTATCTCATAGCGCCGCATGAGATGATGGCGATGACGTATCAGCTACCGGAATAGATGTTGGTGCCTCGCGGGAAAAAACCGCCACCACTGGACATCATCAACGACAACGACGTGGAGCTGTTCATGGTGGTTCAACTTGATTGCGAAACCATCTCGATATGCGTGACTGTCGAAACTTACCAGGTCGAGCAGTACCACTTTCAGAAGAGATCCAACACTGGCGAAGGTGGTGCTCCCTTTGGCTTTGGTGATATAAGTGTGGTGTTGGGCGGATACTTTAATAGTTATCCGGGTAATATATTTGCTAACGTTAAAATCAAAAAAGATGTCGATAATACTTGCGGTTGGGTTGATGATGTCTACAATTTTTGGGAAGGGCTCCTCGCTGAAAAAATAGGTGAATTCTAGTGAGAATCCAGCAATATATCGTTAAGCTATAAAGACCAAGATCTTGTGCATATACATTGATGTAACAAGTTTATTCAAAAGAAAAATAACGTTTTTACAACATTAGTTGTTACATTTATGAGCCTGAAACAACTACTACATTTTGAGTTTAAAACAACTTCTATCCTTTGACTTACCTTGTTGAAATCCAAGTCCTCAATCCATCCTCATACCTGAAATCTCTGTTGCTTTAGATCGAACAAAGTTGATTTCGAATATTTTTGTCAATAATCTTTGTAAGTCGGTAAGTTGTTGAAGGTTTTTCTCCATGGCGTCGATCATTCATTTCTCTCCAAATCGAATGGACCGAGATTTGGAAAGCATACCTTATCAGATAAGTCGTGGTACGATCACATGTCGGATTGATGAACACATCTCTAATAATCCCCCATTCGCATGCGAATTGATGTAACAAGTTACGTGATACAATAACATGTTAACAGTTATTGTATCGTGTAAATACGTAGGTTTAGGTCTAGCTTTTTGTTTAGCGTGGTAACATAGTTGTTATCGGTTAACTTTCATGTTCTTCTTGTCGGAACATCAACCTTTTTCTAGGTGTGGTGATTTCGTAACAAGTTATATTTTACTTTAACACGTTAAATTATGTATTGTACCTCTAACATTTTTGTTGACACACTAACTTAATTATTGTCTGTGTAACTTACTCTGTGTAACTTACATGTTGTTCTTAGTAAGAACATAGACTTTCTTCTATAATGTAGTAATTTCATAACAAGTTATATGTTATTGTAACTTGTTAAATTATTTATTGTACCACACAAACATGTAGATTTACCTATAACTTTTTGTTTAGCTTTGTAACTCAGTTATTGTACCATATAAACATGTAAGTGTACGCATAACGTTTTGTTTGATTGGATAATTCAAGCAATGACTGTTAATTTTTATGTTAAAGTATTTGGGGGTGTAAGAGGAAACATGTATCATCTTCTTCATTCAAATCCACCAGAGAATCTTTCTTTGTTCTTCACCGAGAACAACATTCTATAAAATCCGAGAGAGATAGTATGACGAACATAAAATCAATATAAAGAAAGACAGAGAGAAACATGTCTACATTACTTGTGTATATATTTTATTATCCGACTAAACATAAACCATACCATTTATTGAAACAATGACGGTAACAATAACACAATATTTGTTACTCGTATACATAATTTATTAGCTGGATATGTTCAATGTTAGCGATTCAACCACCATAATTACTCGTACACATATGTTACTACATGACTAACATAAACCATTCTATACCACGACCCAATAGCAAGACACAAACTTTAAAACGCATAATATACAATAGATATGCTAATTGTTAGAGACTCTAACATCATAATTATTTGTATACATAATTAATTAAGAATCTTACATAAACTATGTTTTATCAAGTCTTCGTGTCACCGCCCTTACTGTATATGCATGCATCCACTCTCTGAAACCACCTCCTCCTCCGTCCCCATCATAGTTGCATCCTCCATAACCACAATTGCCGTATCCATTTCCATATATGCGGTTCCCACCTCTTCCGACACCGTTCCCATTAGGATCTGAAAAATATTTGTTGAATCAGATTTTATCGAACATAACGGTATCAACAAAGAATAAAACGATGTTAATTAGAGGATGGAACACACATCGATGTTTGGGCAGATTTCATATTAAGATATTTACATACAATTTATCTAATTTCTGGGAGGTTAAAAGTGATAACCGGTCCGGTATGGTTGGTTGAGACTTTGGTATGAAGCTTCGAGATTGATGAAAAAGTTGCAATTCGAGATCGATGATAAAGTTGCAGAGCAACAACGATACTAATAGTGAGGGAGAAGAACTTAAAATTAAGAGAGAAAAAGAAATTTGAAAGAAAGAGATAAGGAAGAGAAAGAAGATACTTGCTCTGACCCAATATATTCGCTATATGTCAAATGTATATGTGTATAGTCGTAGGTTAATAGGGGCATTTCGGGGTTTGAATTTGTCGAAAAGTGTTATGAATAGGGAATGGTCATCTACCTAATTTCGGTGTGTTTCATAGTCATCTAGTGCAATTTCTCTAATTTAAATAACTAAATCTACTATTACGGATAATTTTGGATAATATTGACAATTTTTTTTATAATGTTGAGTAGTGTTTGACAATTTTGAGTATTTTAATAACATATAAATAATTTTTAAAATTTTAATTATCCAAATGGGTAATTCGAATATCCAGATAATTACCGATCATACTTTACTCGTTGGATAGATTATGTTAACCCAAACCGAAAATTTATGTTATTTTTACTCGATACATTCAAGTAATTCGGATGGGGTTCGCACATTTGGTCTCAAACATTAATAACTAATCTATGACAAAATTATGCAGTTATAATCATGTGATCGATAATTTTTTTTTAAAAACGAGTAATGTATTATATATATAGTGATCAGAGATCAGACAACTCAATAGAGAGATCAGACAACTCAATAGAGAGAACCACTTATCCGTAAGTTATTCTTGTATGGATAGACTGATAATGTAATAACAGTAATATCAAATGTCCAAGACTCCAAGTAGAAGATAACTTATCTATCTAGTAGTTTATGCGGCAGATCGAAACATCTTTAAAACGGATTCTTGAAACCAATAATTAAGCGAAGGTATAGCATTATGTTAAATCACACATATCAAAAAGGTTACTAACTCAAACCTAAGAGATATATTTAACTTTTTTGACGTCACCCAAACCGTTATTTTTCTTGACTATTGACATATCACATATGTCATTCTCTTAGTAAGTAGAATACATAATTTTTTTTGGGTTTCGTAATAGTTTTTTAATCTTTTTGTTTATCTAGAATAAAAATAACTAATAATTTGGTTGACAAAAACAAAAATCTAGGTTTTTAAATCACTGAATGTTTACCAATAACGAAATTTTTACTCACGTTAATTTTATTTTTTAAAATGTTATGATTTTTAAGAAAAATAAAAATATTCAATATTGTTGCATCATGAAGTCATTGAAGTGGGTAAAGCCGTAATCATCTAGTATCTATATACGTGTTCGTTTAGATAAGGTAATATATGTTTTATTTTAATAACTAAGATCTAAACACAATTAAACTCCTAATCCATTATTTCTATGATTTGACATTAAACCAATCCCCAAAAAAGGCCAAAGTGTAAAAACATTTGACCAAAGAGAAGCAAGAAGAAAAGAGCAGTTTGTTTGTTGCATAGTCTCTTTGTAATTTACACATCAAAAGCAACGAAAGCTTGTCAAACTTCCTTTCTCCTTTCTCTTTCACTGCAAATTTTTTCTTATACCCATAAAAAAAATCGAAGGAGAAAGAGAAGAAAATCGAGGAATCAATTCCCTGGATTCGAGGGTTTCTTTCCCTCTCCTCTCTTACTTAATCTATCACCACAAAATCGCGCCTTTCTATCCTCTCCTTCTTTGTGTTCCCAATTCTCAATCTTTGTTCTTGAGTGTTCTTCAGTATATCTGCTTCATCTGAATTGTTTGATTTGAGTTCTGCTGCATTTTCGTCGACTCAACTTATGGTTTGATTCCTTAATTTACCTGGTACATTGAGTATGTTCTGTTATTTGCACATTCTGTTTTATTCTTTCCAAATCGATTTGGTATCGCTTTACCTTCGACTGATTATCTTATTGAGTTTGTTTTGGAACTTTTGGTGAAGTATTGGTGGGAAATTCTCAAGATTTGGTTTCAGATATGTGTTTGATTTGGGAACATACTGTTAGGGTTGGCTAGTGATGAAAGTTTAGGAAACTGGTGAGAGAAATAGGGGCCAACTTTTTGCTCGTTTTAGGTTATTTTGTGTACCAACTTGGCTACTAGGCACTAGGCATTTGATTAACAACAATTCAATGCTCAGAAGTTTGATTGAGTCTTTTTGTAAGTGTTCAAGGTTCTGGTTTACTCTAAAATAGCAATAGCAGCAGCAAATTATGTCGTCTTTATTCAATAATCCATCTCCATGACTTGATCATTTTGCGTTTTCATCGCTATTCTCCAACATACTTTTTGTGCTTACTGCAAGTGTAATACGTGTTCACGTAAGCACAATGGGTAAAAACGCTGTCATGTTACTTTGAATATGGATGTGTCGTTGGAGTCACTGTTAGCTCATATATGTTATCTTGTTGTAGGTGCAAGGCGCTAGAAACCTGTCCGGTCGTATGACATATGAATATTGTTGTACATAGCTGGAGTAGACGTCATAGTCTGAGCATATCGAACTCTCTGCTGACGTTTGCGTAAAGAGAATATCTAGATATTTGGTTTGGGATCGACTTAAGGGAAGGGATGGATATTGCCAGAGCTTGGCTGAATAAGTTAAAGTCTAAAGGGAAGGATAAATCCTCGAAAAAGAAGGAAACTAGTAGAAGCAATGTAAAGGAGGGATTGAAAACAGTTGGAGGTGAAGAAGCTGTGTCAAATGCAACAAAGCAGAAGGCTGCAGCTGCGAAACAGTATATTGAAAATCACTACAAAAAACAAGTGCAAAGTCAGCAGGAAAGACAAGAGCGGTATGGTTTCATTACATATTTTCAAGATACATAATGAAGTTTTTGTTCATTAGCATAATAGCATCCAAATTCGTGACACTTGCACAAGTTTCTGACAGACAATTTTCTGTCAGCATAATTTTGGTCCTTGTTTTCTTTTTTTAGTTCTTATGCAAGGCAAAGTTAGAAGTTAGTCAAAGGTGTTGTTGATGATTAGGATTAGAGAAATTAGTTAGCTCTAGAGTATGCTATCTTTATGAGAGATTTATTTGTCCGATATGTCAAGCTAAAATTTGGTATATGACATATCTTCTGGTTTTATATGTGAAACTTTCCATCTCTTTTGACTCTTTTATCGGTAATTTTCACCTAAGCACTTTTTTTGGGTGATCGCATTTGATGCAGACGCAATATGCTGGAAAATAAGTTAGCTGCTGCAGAAGTCTCTGAGGAAGAGCAAAAGAATTTGCTTAAGGATTTAGAGAAGAAGGAAACTGAATACATGCGCCGTCAGAGACATAAAATGGGAACTGATGACTTCGAGCCATTGACAATGATAGGAAAGGGCGCTTTTGGAGAGGTAGCATTAATCTTACTGTAATTTGTTTTTTTTTCTGCCATTTTTGTAGACCTCTGTTTTTATTTTTCAGCTTTTCATTGACGTGTATATCTGCACATCATGTATATTTGCTGAACATGAAAGTCTAATATTTAGCCTCCTTGAAGGGCTTGCACCAATATGTACGCTTTGCACTACGCAAATTCCTTCCGGGAGAACGAACCTACGTGCAGTATTTTTTTAATCGTTGATCTTTAGTTGACTACTGGGCTCTATGATTTATGCCACCTGAGAATAAAAACAACCTTTCTTGAAAATCAGCCTGTTTTCTAGTTTTAAATATGGATCATATAGTTAGCTCTAGGTGTTGGGGATAGTGCCTGAATTTTAACACTTTATGCAAACTTTAGTTCTCTTACGATTTTGTTTCTCTCTTGCTGCAGGTTAGGATATGTAGGGAGAAGGGAACAGGTCATGTCTATGCAATGAAAAAGCTTAAGAAATCTGAGATGCTTCGTAGGGGCCAGGTATCTCCTTCAAGCTGCCTTTTATTTGATATATCTTCTTTTGTTCTATCAACGTGTTTGTTGAAATCTGATTTTTCTGTTTCAGGTGGAACATGTAAAAGCAGAGAGAAATTTACTTGCAGAGGTTGACAGCAATTGCATCGTAAAGCTGTATTGTTCTTTCCAAGATGAAGAGTATTTGTATCTTATTATGGAGTATCTACCTGGTGGGGATATGATGACGTTACTTATGAGGAAAGACACACTTACTGAAGATGAGGCAAGATTTTATGTCGGGGAAACCGTCTTAGCTATCGAGTCCATTCATAAGCACAACTACATCCACAGGTCTAGTGAAGCAATCAGGCTATATGAATTAATCTATAGCTACTGTATTCTTTTTACTGTTTTCTGTTCTAAAGTATCCATTTACTTCTCCAATTGGTTACAGAGATATCAAGCCTGATAATCTGCTACTCGACAGAAGCGGTCACATGAAATTATCAGATTTTGGATTATGTAAGCCATTAGACTGTAGTGTTCTCCAGGAAAAGGATTTCACAGTTGCACACAACCTTAGTGGGGCTCTACAAAGTGATGGTCGCCCTGTGGCACCGAGACGCACCCTCTCCCAAATGGAACAACTGCAAAACTGGCAGAAAAATAGAAGGATGCTTGTGAGTTTTATGTTATGCAAATCAGTCTTTTCTTGCTCTGACAAGACTGAAGAAACCAGTCATTAATATTTTCATCTTGTGGAAGTTTTTCTCTCTGTTGATATAGAAGTTTCTGTTAAAATATAGCTTATTAAGTTAATTTTTAATTGATTGCAGGCTTATTCCACAGTTGGAACTCCTGATTATATTGCCCCAGAAGTTTTGCTGAAGAAAGGTTATGGAATGGAATGTGATTGGTAGGTGCATCAAAACTGTTTGGTCTTGTTCATTTTGGTTTCTTCAGTTCAAGTAGTTGTTGATGAATTTTTTTGGGTTTTATTACTTTAGGTGGTCTCTTGGTGCCATAATGTATGAAATGCTTGTGGGATTTCCACCATTTTATTCAGATGATCCAATGACAACTTGTAGGAAGGTAACAGTTTCTCCCTTTTAGGGGCCTTCTATCTAAAAATCGTATTTTTACTCCGTTCTAGTGATCTCAAACTTTTCGTTCTATCTACCTCTTGATCTTCTTATGGTATCTCTTTGGTAATACTTGTATGCCTACCTTTTGACGTTTCATCTCTGAATACCTTCCTTTTTAATGCAGATAGTAAACTGGAAAAATTATTTGAAATTCCCGGAAGAGGTTAGACTATCACCCGATGCCAAGGATCTTATCTGTAGACTTTTATGCAACGTAGAACAAAGGCTTGGAACAAAAGGAGCAAATGAAATTAAGGTACTGTGTGCTTTAAACAACTTTAAGATTTGAAGTTCCTTTGTGTAAAGACTATTGATAGTAACCTAATAAACGTTTTTTGCTGGCATTTCTTTTAGGATCATCCTTGGTTCAGAGGTGTCGAATGGGGGAAATTATATCAAATGAAGGCTGCTTTTATTCCCCAAGTCAATGATGAGTTGGACACCCAAAATTTCGAAAAATTTGATGAGGTAAACTAAAAGTGATCCTATCATAAAGATGGTTAAAATATATAAATAGATGGCACCACCAATGATGCGTGTAGATATTCATCTTTAATTCCTTCTTTAACAGACTGACAAACAAGTTCCAAAGGTGACAAAATCAGGTCCATGGAGAAAGGTACAAATTTTTCTTGCAACGTTAAAACTTTTCGGTGACAACAATCATCAAAAAAGGGATTGCATATATACATTCTGTTGTCATTAGCATTCTTAACTTGAGACTTGCTTTTGTTTTCTTCTTCAGATGCTCTCATCCAAAGACATTAACTTTGTGGGTTATACTTACAAGAACGTTGAAATTGTAAATGATGACCAATTACCAGGGATAGGTAAATATCACTGACATAACTATTTTGACTTGTAGTTAAACATTGCATTGTTTGCTCTGTTGTAATTTGTGTTGTGTTACTGTTGCAGCTGAGCTGAAGAAGAAGAGCACGAAGCCGAAGCGGCCATCAATTAAATCCCTCTTTGGTAAATGCATTTCCCAACTGCAAAAAAAAATCTGTTTGAAAGACATTATATAGCTAACATTATTACAATCTATTTCAATTCATTGTCTCAGAATTTGCTACTATCAATCTATTTCAATTCATTGTCTCAGAATTGCTTGATACTATCATATGTTTTAGCTCTCTAACTAGATTGTAAAAAAAAAACATTTGACAGAGGATGAATCAGCAAGTGGCACCACAAGTTACCAAGGAAGCTTCTTGAAACTCTTGCCACCGCAGATCGAAGTTCCAGAGAAAGAAGGCAAATCCAGCTCATCCGGGTGACAATGCCACAAGCCTAAACCAACCTTCTTGATACAGTTTTATGTTGGTGGTTAACACGTTTGAGTGGCGAATTTAGGGTTTGAGAAAGTACAGTTTCCTCGTGGCGAGAAGGCTATGTGGGAGATGGATTGTTTGATTTTCTGTGGATAGAGAGAAAGTTAAGGATTGCTCAAACAGTTTCCACATAGGATGATTATTTGGTTGATATTATTCAAAAGGTTTAGTTGAAGCAAACAGAAGTAAATATTTTATTTCAGAATGTTTTTTTTTTTTGTTTGTTTGCTTGTTTTGGTTTGGTTTCTTTGGTAAATCAAATTTCATTGTACCACACAGTTCTAGAGAGTAAACGTTTTACCTTCCTTGGAATTGTAAGCAACCTTCACAAATAATGACACATCCTTCGTTCAACCTGGTCCCATCTACCTTCCTTGGAATTGTAAGCAACCGCGTTTTCATCAGCCACCCCGCGAAACTTTCCGTCAATACATGCGCTTCTGGAGTGATAAAAACTGTATTTTGTCTCGCTGCAAGGAATGGGCGGCTCAGGATCCCAAGTTTGTGTTTTTGTGTCCAACACCGCCATAGCTTCCTGCTACATATATATTTCCATCAACGACACTAGCAGAAAGTAAAATCAGCTCCACCCGCATGCTTGGAGCCTCGTGCCACTTGTGAAACCGACAGTCAAGAACCGCTCGTAGCTGGATCTGGATCCGATATTGTAGATATCAGAACCAACAGCCACAAGACCCGAAAGCGACGCATGAAGAGAATGGGGAATTGGGACTCTTGCAAAAAAATACCCACTTGAGTTCTTCTTCTTGATGGTTAGGGTTTGATCAGGTTTCCGGCAGAGGGTAAACCAGCGATTATCGGAATTGGACGCTAAGCACACATAGAGACATCTCTCGGTGTGTCCCAGGAGTGATCGGGCCTTGTAAAGCTCCAGTGAAGCAAGGAGAGATCGAAAGCTCTTGGAGACGAGGGAGAGAGTCGGATAGTACAACCTTGACACGCGTGCGATGCAGCTCAGTAGCAAATCATCGGGAAGCGACGTTGATTGCGGCGTCGGCGAGAGCACCTTCTTCTTCTTTTCCGGGGACGACATTGACACCTAATTAACTAAATCGAAAATCGCGTTTTAGGTTAAGTTTTTGAATTTTCCAAAAGCGTTTTATAACCAAAAAATCATTGTAATGGTTAATCACTTTCCATTACGTGAAAAAAAACTAGTTGTAACTTGTAACAGATTTTATTTGGGCCCAAGCCAACTTTGCAATGCCCAATCAATTTCTCAAAAAGAATTCACCCATGTCGATAAAATTATGGAAATAACTAGAATTATACCCGGTTTATTATTATTTTGTTTTGCACCTAAAGAATTATACCCGGTTAATGAAATGTTGAGAATATATATACTTCAAAAATAAAATTGAAGCTGTGATTTGAAAAATGCTAAGTGGTTACGCTTGAAGATATAGTAGAAGATAATGTGATTCTCTTTGGATGCATAATAAGGACGCGAATCTTGCGACACATGGCTACTGAGCTGAGCTTGAACATGCGAGGTGATGGTTTTTGTTAAAACTAAATATTGACTTAAGCTGAATTTGAAAACATCCGCAAACATTCAATTGAAGTCACACACGACTGATATGAAATCAGAGATGTCAGTTTCACGATCTTCATTTGTTTTCGTCTACGTACGAGCATTTCGATTTCGGGGATTTGTGGTGGCTTGCGTATAATTTCGTCAGGTGCTGTTAACTAACTTGCAGGCAGTGAGAAGGGACAAAAAACAACGTTTTACCCTCATAGAAGAGAATGTAGAGCTCTTGATTTGCGCAAACCAAGGCCATTCGATCACGGTAAAAGCGTTTTCAAAAAATCCTCATTCCTCATAGCATTTCAGACAACAAGGTGATTTTGACAGAAGGCATTGATAGTGTAGTGCCTGTCAATTACGTCTAGAAGATCGAGTCGTGACCTGATCGGCAATCCATGAAAGTGTGAGCTTTCTGTAGAAGTGAAGTCTGGTGAAGACTTGTGAAGTCTGGTGAAGACTTGTGAAGTCTGGTGAAGTCTGCAGTCATATTGGAACAACAACGGAGATGTTGGAACAAGAAGGCTGCAAAACTGGAACATTAAACATGAAGATTTTATTGACGTGGCAAGAGTTGCTGAGGTGGACTCGTATGACCAGTAATCTAACTTGGGAGTTCCTTCATGTCTTCTATAAATATTTAGCAAGGAGGCTTAGCAAAGATTAGCCGTTTTGAAGTCTGAAAGTTAGAGATAAACTTTGATAGCAAAAACCGTAAGAGCATTTAGTGCAGATCGGTGAGAGAAACATAGAAGTTACATTAACTGTGATTCTAGTGTTTAAGGTAGTTAGAAATCAGTTGGTAACAAGCTAAGGGTGTGTCTTAGGCTGTGTGTAAATCCAAGTAAGAGTGTTGTAAACATCTTATAGATTTCTAATAAAGATAAACTCGGTGCGCCGGAGTTTAGAGATATCGTTGTTGGTTCATCTGTTTTTCATTTGGTATCAGAGTGGGCATCTAAACCAAGTTGTAAACTTTACAACAGGTGAACATCTAGCGGAAAGATGGACGCAAAGGAGCTGGTATCTTTGCACCGAAATCCCATCCTGGAGAAAGGTAACTATGGTCACTGGAAGATGAAGATGAGAGCGATTATCAGAGGGATTCACGAGGATTCTTGGACTGTTGTCGAGAATGGATGAACCGCTCCTACGGCGAGAGGTGAGAATGGTGAAGACGTTCTTAAGTCGCTGTGGATAGATGATGAGAAAAGCCTTGCAAAGTACAACGCTAAAGCTCTGTCAGCAATCTTCAACTCCATAAACGAAAATCAGTTCAAACGTGTTGACTGTTGTGAGTCTGTTAAGGAGGCCTGGGATAAACTGAGAAAAACCTATGAAGGAACCTCGAACGTGAAAAGATCCAGACTTGATATGCTGGCAACAAAGTTTGAGAACATTCAGATGGAAGAACATAGTCCATAGAGGAGTTCAGTGGGAAGCTCAGTGCCATTGCTAATGAAGCTCAGAATATGGGGAAGAAATATAAGGATAAGAAGCTTGTGAAGAAGCTACGATGAACAACTGCGGAAAGGAAGGGCACCTGGCCCGGAACTGTCCACAAACTGGAACTGTGGACAAAGATGAGAAGCTGGCACACATCACGTGTTTCAAGTGCCAAGAGAAGGGGCACTACGCGTCTTCGTGTCCATTGAAAGGGACAGAAACGTCCAAAGCTCTGGGAAAGCAGCCAGCCAAGACCTCGATTGAACCCCAGGAAAGAGAAGGGCAGTGACAAAAAAAGTAGAATTCCCGAAACCTTCAGGCTCCGGGAAGAGCCTCATAGCAGGTAAGTTGTGGGCACTAAACCCCCTTTTGCGTGAATGCATTGATTGTGTGTTGCATGTTTGATTGCATTAGCGTTGAAAATATGTTTGGGACGAACGTATTGTTCTTGGTGGGAAGATTACGTGTTGGAGGAAGTCCCACACACGTTTTGTTCGATTCGGGAGCAACACATAGTTTTGTGACTCCCAAGATAGCGTCAGGTTTCGACGACGGGTCAGTATCAAGGAAGATAAGGGTTTCTGTGCTAACCCCACGAGACCAAACCTTAGAAGCCTCGCGAGAACTGACAGGCGTAGCGGTGGAGGTTCAGAAGCGAATTATGTGGGCAGACCTTATAGTGATACCTCTTCAAAGATTTGAAGTGATTTTGGGGATGGACTTGTTATCAAGGTATAAGGCACATCTGGATTATAGTTGGGGACAAATTACTTTCGAATGAGAAGGATCGGCCATAGTTGCGATTCAGGGAATCAAACCAAGTAATGGCGTATCCTTGTTATCAGTTATGAGAGCTGAGAAAGAGCTAGAGGCTGGAGAAGCCTACCTTGTTGCTATAAGCGTGGTGGAAGAAGAAACCGAGTTTGCGACGAATTTTTGCCCCTCGTAATTTGCCGAATATTCGACGATTACGACGATTCACGTTTCGTCGCAAATTCGATGGTACACCGAGTTTGCAACGATCATTGTAAAAGAGGTGTTTTCTTGTAGTGGAAGGCACATCCAGCTCATTCGGGTGACAGTGGCACAAGCCTAAACCAACCTTCTAGGTACAATTTTATGTTGGTCCCGGTTAACACGTTTGAGTGGCGAATTCAGGGTTTGAGAAAGTACAGTTTCCTCGTGGCGGGAAGGCTATTGTGGGAGATGGATTGTTTGATTTTCTGTGGATAGAGAGAAGTTAAGGATTTCTCAAACAGTTTCCACATCATAGGATGATTATTTGATTGAGATATCTTCTTATTCAAAAGGTTTAGTTGAAGCAAACAGAAGTAAATATTATTTTTCAGAATGTTTTTTTTGTTTGCATGTTTTGTTTTGGTTTCCTTGGTGAATCAAATTTGGTTGTACAACAGTTCTAGAGAGGAAACGTCGTATCCATTAAAGTAAAATTTTCAAAAGTTTTTTTTTTGTTGACATCAAATGATTAGAAGTGAAACAATAGACGAGTACATTCATCGTAGTTGCATAAATCAAAAGAAAAACACACATTCCAAATAAAATTGATATTAGCAAGAAGAACATTCCAAAGCCTTGTGAAGCATTCATTCATCAAACGATAGCAACAAGAGCCTTCAGAAAATAATATCCTATAGGAACTGTAAGAACATGATCAGGCCACTCAACATTTCCCCAAATTTCACAGTTTTTGGGACTTTCAAGCGAAATTTCCGCACACCTAATCATCTTCTGGCCACTAAAGAGGGTAAACCCTCGTCCCACAAAATTGCCATCTTACCACCATAATCAATCAATCTAACAGAAACACGAGGAGGGAAATGACGTAGTCCTACCAAACCCTTCACTTTTTTCCACAAGCGTACCTCAGTGTCATACCATTCCAACGCTCCGTAAGAAAAAAAGTACAAAACATTCTCTATCTTGCAATACGAATCTGAATTCATAAAACGACCCATCCTTGGTTTAGCCAAGTACCATCTACCTTCGTTGGAATTGTAACCAAACATGCCTTTGTCAGTCTTCACGTGAAACTTTCCGTCAATACAAGCACTTTTGGAGTATAAAACGCCGCGTTCTGGAATGGGCGGCAGAGGATCCCAAGTTTTTGTTTCTGTGTCCAACACCTCAAACGAGTTCTTCTTCTTCAAGGAATCATCACCATGTGTTCCTGCTACATGTATCTTTCCATCAACGACGCTAGCAGAAATTGAAGTCAGCTCAACCCGCATGCTTGGAGCCTCGTGCCACTTTTGAAACCGACAATCAAGAACCGAGACGCTAGAGGAGGGCGTAGGGTCGTAGCTGGATCTTGATCCAATGTTGTAGATATCAAAACCAACCGCCACAAGACCCGAAGACGACACAAGAGGAGAATTGGGAATTGGGACTCTAGCCAAAACATACCCACTTGACTTCGTCTTCTTCTTCTTCTTGATGGTGTCATTGGTTAAAGTTTTATCAGGTTTGCGGCAAAGGGTGAACCATTGAATATCAGAATAGGACGCTAAGCACACCGCACACGTAGAGACAACTCTCGGAGTGTCCCAGGAGTGACCGGGCCTTGTAAAGCTCCGGTGAAGTAAAGAGAGATCGAAAGCTGTTGGAGACGAGGGAGAGAGTCGGATAGTACAACATTGACATGCGTGCGACGCAGCTCATTAGCAAATCATCGGGAAGTGATGGATTTGACGTCGGTTGCGGCGTCGACGGGAGCACCTTCTTCTTCTTTTGCGGGGACGACATTGACACGACACCTAATTAACGAAAGAGAAATCGCCTTTTAATTAAGTTTTTGAATTTTCCAAAAGCTTTTTATAACCAAAATCATTTGTAATGGTTAATCACCACTTTCCATTACGTGAAAAAAAAAACTAGTTGTAATAGATATTTATTTGGGCCGAAGCCCACTTTGCAATGTCCAGTCAATTTCTCGAAAAAATTCACCCATGTCTATTAAATTATGGTAATCTAGCATTTCTTCTAAAATACGGTTGCTGTGAAATATGTAAAATCTAAACTAAACAAACTCAATCTGTATATGACAAAAAAACTTAATTAAGTACAAAATATTTTGACCAAAGTGATTAGGGATAAGTGGAAAGTATTGGATATGCTCTTTGATTCAATCTTTATTTTGTCATATGCATTGGTTTTGGGTCGAGATTGAATGATTAATTTTGAATAGATATATAGTAAGCCTATTAGTTGGTTTATATTGGAGATATATTGGGGAGCAAGACGTGTTTCTTGCGGACCAAGTGTAGTGGGCCATTAAAGCCCGACTATGAAGTGAAGTCCGTGAAGTCCGAAAGAAGAATTCTCTAGGTTTCGAAATATTCTTAGCATATTTACTTCATGTGTTTAGGAAAATTTACATTATGTGGGTGTTAGCATTATGTTAATGTTACCACTATAGATATTATATAATAAAATAGGAGGGTTGACTCGGGTACACTACATGTAGTATACAGCTTCTTTGATATACACCATAATCTTTTTGCTTCTTTTCTACATACCCCAAACAAATTTATTATTTACTAAACATCATGAACTTTGCATTCTCTTATAATTACAACATACCGACTATAAATTGTGATTGGGTTTAATAAACCAGTAATCACGTTTTAAAACACCACGATTAAGATAATCCAACCCGTTCAACCCCTAACACGACTCCTAACCCGACTTAATGAGAGAGAGGGAGAGAGAGAGAGAGAGGGAGAGAGAGAGAGAGATAGAGAGAGAGTGAGGATCTTACCAAATAGAAAAAGCTATGGAAGAAGCAAAGATGAGACACAGTGGGAGGAGGCGATGATCTTGAGAGAAAGAGAGAAACATGTCTTTAGATTTTGTCCCAAAATTGATATGTTTATTTCATTAAGTCGGGTTAGGGAGTCAAGTTAGGGGTTAAACGGGTCGGATCATCTTAATCATGGTTTTTTAAAAAGCGATTACCAGTTTATTAAATACAATCACAATTTCTAGTCGCTATGTTGTAATTCTAAGAGAATGGAAAGTTCGTGATGTTTAGTAAAGAATAAATTTATTTGGGGTGTATAGAAAAGAGGCGAAAAGTTTATGATGTATATCGAAAAAGCTATATACTACATGTAGTGTACCAGACTCAACCCTAGAATATGATATATTATTATTGAGTTGTTTGATATGAGAGAATAAGATACATATAGTGGTAACATTAACATAATGCTAACACCCACATAATGTAAACTTTCCTAAACACATAAAGTAAATATGCAAAGAATATATCGAGATCTAGAGAATTTTTCCTTCGGGCTTCACTTCATAGTCGGGCTTTAATGGCCCACAACACTTGGTCCGCAAGATACACGTCTTGCTCCCCAAGATATCTCCAATACTGCCCCGCACGACAAAGGTGGGACGCAAAACACGGAAGTCGCAATCACAATGCAAAACACCTTTGTCATGGACACTTGTCGAGGACGGACAAAACAAATCACCTGACTCCTCCGGATTAAACTTCAATCTTCAAAAAATAGGCCGGGATGGAACTTCATCTCGTCTTTAGTCTTGAAAAAAGGAATAATAACATCACGTGGGTGCAAACTCCTGCAACTCCACAAATAATTGTCTTTGTCTCGGACAGTCTATAAAACCGGACTAGAAAAAAATGACCTACAAAACATGAGCTTTCCAAATAAAAATCTCTAAAACCATAACCAACTCCCCCGTAACAGAAGAAGAAGCCAAAATATATAAACTTTGAGAATAAATCTCAAAAAATTAAAAACCAATAACCCGTGAAAACCCCAAATCCTTAGAAAAAACAAATCGATCTCCCAAATCCCATGTTCTTAAAAAGAAAACTAACGTGACTAACGTGAACCCCAATTAAAGAAAATTAAGGAAAGTTCACGTCGAGCACACGATCTAACCAACGTCATCTTCATCATCGTTGTCACCACCGTCCTCACCGTCTTCAACGCCAAGGGTCACCATTGTATTTTTGATCTCCTCTTAATCACAAGACTTTTATTGCAGAAATTTTTAACTTTGATCCACAAGGATCGCCCTCTCTCATACCATGATAGATAATTATAGAATAGAATAGGATACATTATTATTGAGTTGTTTGATATGAAAGAATAAGATACATATATATAGTGGTAACATTAACATGCTAACACCCACATAATATAAACTTTTCTATACACATAAAGTAAATATGCTAAGAATATATCGAGATCTAGAGAATTCTTCATTCGGGTTTCACTTCATATTCGGGCTGTAATGGCCCACAACACTTGGTCCGCAAAATACACGTCTTGCTTCCCAAGATATCTCCAATAGTTTATCACTTTATTCGAAGTGAGTAGCAACTCAACAAGCGCGAAAGTTGGACCGTGGTGGTTAGCAAGGGTGAACTGCGAATATGTACTCTTCTTCCCATTGTCAATATTTGTATATACATGCTTCATTCTTTTGTGGGTGAGTTTCTGATATTAAAACAGAATGTGAACAAACTTGTGATAATTAACAAAGCATTGTTAATTAGATTGATAATAAATTAAAAGAACTAACTTGTGATTTGCAACTATACAGAATCAAGACATAGATTTCCAAGAAAACTACAAGAGATTCTATACAAAGAAAAAGAGTTTAAATTTGATACACCTAAATTTTGAATTGTAAGAGACGATAGACATTAAGATCCTTAGATTGTTAAAATTAAAACCATGAATGAGTCAACGTATTCATCAACTAATTAAGACTTTCATGCGGATGCGGAAAGAAAAATTAGAAACAGAAAATAACCTAACCGTATAGAGATTTCAACGATTTGAGGCAATGAATATTTGATGTTTGAATTCGAGAAAGACTCAACGTTCTATGAACATCTTGGATGATTTTTTACTCGAGACGTTAAGGCCTTGCCGTTTATTTGCAGAAAATTTGGCTTGTCATGTCTTTTGAAACCATTGATCTTATATTTGCAGTGATTTGTCTTGCTGAATAACACAGTACGTAAATGGTGTTTCCTCTAGTTTTGATCAATATGCTTTCTAGTTATAGCTTCTGCTTATGTCTTTCTTTGCAGACGGTTGACTCCAAAAAGTTACTTAAACCAATCTAATTAATATTTTCAGCCGAAGACGCTCCAGGTAAAAGCAGCACTAGGACAACGAAAGCTTGGTTAGGCTTCATAAACATGACTTTAGATACACGTTTGAGAGAAATACGGTTTCCTTGTGGCCGAGAGGGCTATGGTGGGAGATGGATTGTTTGATTTTGTGTGGATAGATAGAGAGAAAGTTAAAGATTGCTCAAACAGTTCCACATCATAGGATGATTATTTGGTTGAGATATCTTCTTGTTCAAAAGATTTAGTTGAAGCAAACAGATATAAATATTATTTTTTAGAACGGTTTTTTTTTGTGTGCTTGTTTTGTTTCGGTGAATCAAAATTGGTTGTACTACAGTACCAGAGAGGAAACATTTTATCCACTAAAATAAAATTTCAAAAAGCTTCTTTTTTTTTGTTCGACATCGAATGATTAGAATTGAAACAAGAGACGAGTACATTCATCGTAGTTGCATAAACCAAAAGAACAAAAACATTGATATTACGAAGAAGAACACTCGTTAAAGCCTTGTGAAGCATTCATCAAACAGTAGCAGCAAGAGCCTTGACGAAATAATATCCTTTAGGAACTGTAAGCACATGATCAAACCACTCAACTTTTCCCCAAATTATATGATTCTTGCGCCTTTCAAGCGTAATCTCCGCATACCAAATCATCTTCTCGCCACTAAAGGGAATATCCTCATCCCACAAAACCGCCAACTTACCATCATAATCAGCCAATCTAACAAAACAAAAAGGGAACTTAGGTAGTCCTAACAAACCTTTCAATTCTCTCCAGAAGCTTACCTCAATGTCATACCACATGAGCACTCCGTCCGAAGCAGAGTACAAAACATTCTCTATCTCGCAATAAGAATCTGGAAACAATAAATGAGACATGTTTAGTTTAGCCAGGTCCCTTTTACATTTCTTGGACTTGTATTCAAAACAACATTTTGTCTAGCTGCAAGGAGCGGGCGGCTTAGGACCCAAGTTTTTGTTTTTGTCCAACACCTCAAACGAGTTCTTCTTCAAGGAATCACCATGTCTTCCTACTACATATATCTTTCCATCAACGACGCTAGCAGAAATTGACGTTAGCAACACAGGCATGCTTTGAGCCTTGTGCCACGTGTGAAACCGACAATCCAGTACCGAGACGCTAGAGGATGGCCTATGGTAGTAGCTGGATCTGGATCTGATGTAGGAGACTAATTGTTTCGTTTTTTTTAATAATATTTAGGTTTTATTTCGTATTTTCCTTTTTGATTTATTTTGGTTTTTTCCTTTTCAGTTTAGGGTTTTGTTTTAGTATTTAAAAAACTTTTGTATCGTAGTAAAGGACATCTTATTATTATTAATCAAAGTTGAAAGCTTTTTTCTTTTCTGGTGGATTCCAAACTTTTTTCTAGTGGATTACAGAGTTTTATCCTTCAAGTTCGTCGCTTGCGAATTTGATTTCGTTCTAGATTTAGTGCTTGCTATTCCTAGGGTTTTCCGATTGCGTCAGGTGGTATCAGAACAGGCTTTCTCCTATCTCTTTTTCAAAGCTTGATCAGCCATGGGAGATCAACCGTTGACCAGAGCAGATTTTCAGGGTTTTACCGAGGCTATTACCACGACCCTAACTGTTTTGACCGATCAGATAAGGACTTTAACGACTCAGATTAACAACAACAACAACAACGCCAACAATCAAATTGATTTTACCACTAAGATGGGGGCGTTAATAAATCAAATTAACAACGTTATCAGAAATCAGCAAAGAGACAGAGGAGAAGAACCAATTAGGGTTCTAAGAGATGGAACAATCATGTTGTTTTTTTCTCTTTTTTTATTTATAAAGAGATGGTTCAATTAGATCAGCCTACTGGGTCATAGTGGGCTCGGAAGACAACAGCCCGTAATTCTTTCACCCTCGAGAGTGGGAGGTGGACGCTGCTCTGTGAAACCAGCCTCACGCAGTCTCCCCCACTCTAGAAGACATGTGACCCAAGTTTTCGCTCAAACCCCAAAACAATCATGTTGTTAGTGTGGAAGATTCGAGTTCTGATAAAGAAGAATTCATGGAGAAAGAGATTGATCAAAAAAATCTACAAAATGATCATGCTTTTTGCGTAAAGACAGATGTTCCATTATTCTACGGAACTTCAGAATTGGAGAAGACAATAATTCCAGAAGGTGGAGCTGTGATGGTGTTCTTCCATAAGAAGAAGTTCTAAGCTAGTACCACTACAAAAAAAGTGGGCATTGATAGCACATTACGATAGCGCAGTTTTTGTAACTGCTATTATAGGTGATATCGGGGGTTGGGTTACTCTATCATAGCATTCGGAAAATGCTAAGTCGAAAAAACTCTAAGCGGAAAGCTAAAATTCCATTTGCCTCTCATAAATTCACTAATGACCGCCAACACTTAGCCAAAAAATAAAGATTCAGCACCTAACTGTATATGTCTGAAAAAAAGATATACACAGACAAAAAAAATTAGACCTTAAAAAAAAAAAATCCCTTAGGGTAAGTGTCTCTCTAGCCTCTTCTTCTTCGTCTCTCTCAAATCCCTCTCTCTCGCCGACTCCCTCTCTCTCACCGACTCCCTCTCACTCGCTGACTCCCTCTTCCTCCTGCGATTCTAGCCTCTCGAGCTTTGTCTCTCTCTGAAAATCGCTCATCTTAGGTTAGCTTCGATTGCTAAACCCTAAGTTTTCATTCATCATTTTGATGGATACAAGACATCAGAGATGATGAACCTCCTAAGGAGATCAGCGATATCCCTCGGCAGCATATCTAAATCGAAACTGGCTTCGACCCTCCTGATTTCCTCCGCTTCACAACCTTCTGGAATCCGAAAATCGGTTTGTCCTTTTCTCCTCAGCTCAAAATGGGATGTTGTTTTTGCGTTATTAGGATTTCCTTCCTTTTCCCTCTCGGGGATTCATTTTTTCTTCAGCAACATTACGAGAATTGCTAATCTTTTTGCGCTTTGTTTCAGCTATTGATTCTTCTACATAGTCATGATTTATTGTTTGTCTTGTTAACAAACAAAAAATATTTTTTTGACTTGCTCGAGTTAGTACGAGTTTCCAATTTCTGTATTTGAAACGCACTTTGGTCTAAGGTTGCTTTTTTCAATACCATTTCTCGGGCGAATGCTTTTCTTCTTCTGCTTGAGTCTCTCTAGTGACAAAGAAACACCTTCTTCTCGGAAACAGTTACACATTTGCTTTTGTTAATATATCAGTTGAATCTATGAAGAACACTTTTGACCCCTTGTTCATTTCTTTGCAATACCCCTTATCCATACTCTGTGGTCTCTCATGACGAGAAAGGAGAAGTTTGTTCTTGTTTCTCTTACAAAGGTTGTCTTCCCTTTAATTTATGTAGTTTATAACCGTTTTACAAAAAGGAGCATCAAAGCAAGCCATTACTGATTCGGGTCTCATGACTGTGGTAAGATATTCGCTTCATTGCTGCTTACGCCTATTGGGCATAACTGTTAGTTTAATATAGCTCATGAACCCAGTCTTGGGTCTGATTCATATTCTTTGCGTTTACAGATAACTCGGATATATTTTTACTAGACCTTATTTTTTTCTTTCTCCATCTCTTCATCTTGATTATTACAAGACCTCTTGTGACAGATATAGCAGTTGTTGCCAAATGTCGACTGAGTGTCCTATACAAACATGAAAAAGGGAAGCTTTTTGCCCAATTAGTTGACTTGTTACAGTTTTACGAGAATTTTGAGATTAAGGATCATGATGGAACACAATTAACTGATGATGAAGCACTTCAGTTTCACTAGATCGTTTTATGGCGTTTCAGCTACTTGCCTTTAAGAAAATACCAAAGGTATTTTGCTGGTAATCATGGTTAATTAATAGATAGTTAGTTTTGCGTACTAGGTCTTTGGTTTTGCTGCTGATGGGTTTTGAAGCCTTTGATCTGTTTTCTTCTCTATTCTCTAGTAATTTTTTGGGGAGTCTTCTCTTAATTCTCACATTTTTTTGTTATCTTGTTTGCTTTCAGGAGATCTACCAAGTGACTGAATCAAGTCCTAACCAGAACTGTGTTCCTGCTGTTACCGCGGTTTTATCTCAGCCATCACCAGGATCAACAAACCACAAACCAAGAATGAGATGGAGTCCTGAGCTCCATGAGATTTTTCTTGAGGCTGTGAACAAGCTTGAAGGCTCTGAAGTCACTATATGTTCTGATTCAAACATTTGTGATTAGATAGGGTCTTGTGTCTCTAACCAGGGTTTGCTTTCGTAGTTAGCTGATTTTTCTTTAATTTTGAAAACTATCCTGTTGCAGAAATATAGACTAGCCAAGTCTATGCCAGAGAGAAAAGAAGGTTAAATCCCAACCTTCACATCCAACTTTTTGCTGAGTCTATGCGGATCCAGAAGACTTTGTTAATAACATACCTGTGGGCCCTCTTGATGTTAAAGTATTGGTAGAAACTCCCATCAGATTAGATGCCTTTCTTTGGAGACCTGCACCGGATATGTTTACTGTGGAGCAAGCTGTTGGTGAACTAATTGCTTGGCCTGTCAATAAGTGTGTTATTTTAGAAGAGAGGCCACAGACTTAAGACATTTCACTTAGGGTAAAGTTTCCTTCACATACCATTTCCAAAAGTTGTTTGCATTTTGGTTTTGCATATTTAACATAATCACATATCTTTTTTGCATGTATATGACAGAGCCCAAGGACAGATTCTGCAAACAAATGCAAACTACTTGCCTGGTCTGTGAACTCTGAAGTTGTTAGCTAGTTGTTTATTTTTCTTCTAATTATAACTTGATGGTTTGTTTTGTAAACTTTGCAGCGTAACAATCAAGATGAGGTTATAAAGGAAAATAGGAAGTGCAAGTTGATGTCTATTAGCGGAAAGAGGCAGGTTGTAGCTGAAGGACGCTAGTCTTCAGACAACCCAGACCAGACTGTGCATTTTGTTCCCTTAGGACCTAATGCAGTTAGAGTTTGGGTGGATATCGTGAAGGTGAATAGCGCAGCGGTGTGGAGGCCATCTTCTGAAATCGAGTGTTTGCAAGATGCAATTGGTACTTCCATTGCGTGGCCGAAGGACAAGGTGATCTTATGTTAGACTTATATGGTTGCTTAAGTAGTTCTCCTACAACCTGGAATGAGACTATATGTGTTTTGTTTTGGCTGTTTTATTGGCTTTGGACTCAGTACTATGTATTATGGCTACCATGGTTTGTATGAGACTTGTGTTGAAATGTATTAAATATTTTCATTAATCAGAAAACAAGTTCTAATAGCTGAATAGGATTCAGGTCAAAATATAGTAGTGCCATTACAACAATTTATATAGCATTTGTAAGACTGCTACCAAAACCGTGACAGCTTATATACTTAGCTACAACATTGTCAACAACAGCGTATGAAAAGAGTTATGTGAAAATACATCTTATCGTTTTAAATAAGCTATAACACAAATTATAATAGCATCTTCGAAAAATGCTATTAAAACAAGATTCTACCATAGCAATTAAAACTTATCGCTATCGTATATAACACATACCATAGCAACCATAAAAAACGCTATATTATCGGACCACCCTAAAATAGCTTCTCATGTCCTAGCGTTTATGGAAACGCTATCTATTACCTATTATGGCGCTTATAATGAGCTAACAATGTACATATTTCTTGTAGTGTACGTGCGATAAGCTACAGCCTTGCACTTGTTGTCCATTCAAGCAAGATGTGATTCTTTATCAAGAAAAGAACTCGAGGTACAACAAACAACAACCTAGCAACTATGGTCCATGCAAGGCAGATGTGGTTCGTTATCAAGAAAGGAACTCGAAGACGAGTTCTTCGGAGGTGGAGAAGACTGATGTAGGAGGGATTTTAAATATATTTCTTTTTTTATTTATTTAGTTTTTCTTTTTGGGTTTTGGGGTGTTTTCTTTTATTTTCATAGGTTTTACTTTTTCTTAAATTTCTTTATTTCTAAGTATTTCCTATTTTCTGTTTGGGTTATCCCTATATATAGAGGTCCTAGGTGATCTGTAATAGAGATCTTATTATTATTAATCAAAGTTGAGAGATTTACTCTTTTCTAGTGGATTACAGACTCTTTTCTAGTGAATTCCAGAGTTTTATCCTTCAAGTTCGTCGCTTGCGAACTTGAATTCGTTCTAGGTTTAGCGCTTGATATTCCTAGGATTTTCCTACTGCGTCATGTGAAGGAGGGATTTTGGGGGTGTTTTCCTTTATTTTCATAGGTTTTACTTTTTCTTAAATTTCCTTTAAGAATTATGGTCCATTCAAGCAAGATGTGATTCTTTATTAAGAAAAGAACTCGAGGTACAACAAACAACAACCTAACAACTATGGTCCATGCAAGGCAGATGTGGTTCGTTATCAAGAAAGGAACTCGAGGACGAGTTCTTCGGGAGTGGAGGAGTATGATGTAGGAGACTAATCGTTTTGTTTTTTTTATAATATTTAGGTTTTATTTTGTATTTTCCTTTTTGGTTTATTTTGGGTTTTTCCTTTTCAGTTTAGGGTTTTGTTTTAGTATTTAAACAACTTTTGTAGTGTAGTAAAAGACATCTTATTATTATTAATCAAAGTTGAGAGCTTTTCTCTTTTCTGGTGGATTCCAGACTCTTTTATGTTGGATTCCAGAGTTTTATCATTCAAGTTCGTCGTTTGCGAATTTGATTTCGTTCTAGGTTTAGTGCTTGTTATTCCTAGGGTTTTCCGGCTGCGTCAGGATCCGATATTGTAGATATCAGAACCAACCGCCACAAGACCCAAAAACGATGCACGAGGAGAATGAGGAATCGGGACTCTAGCCAAAACATACCCACTTGACTTCTTGGTGTCATTGGTTAGGGTTTGATCAGGTTTCCGGCAAAGGGTGAACCAGGGATTATCGGAATTGGACGTTAAGCATACATCGAGACAACTCTCGGTGTGTCCTAGGAGTGACCGGGCCAGCTCCGGTGAAGCAAGGAAAGATCGAAATCTCTTGGAGACGAGGGAGAGAGTCGGATAGTACAACCTTGACACGCATGCAACGCAGCTCATTAGCAAATCATCGAGAAGCGATGGAATCGATTTCGATTGCGGCGTCGGCCAGAGCACCTTCTTCTTCCTCTTCTTCTTTTCGGGGATGAATTGGACGTTAAGCATACATAGAGACAACTCTCGGTGTGTCCTAGGAGTGACCGGGCCTTGTAAAGCTCCGGTGAAGCAAGGAGAGATCGAAATCTCTTGGAGACGGGGAGAGAGTCGGATAGTACAACCTTGACACGCATGCGACGCAGCTCATTAGCAAATCATCGAGAAGCGATGGAATCGATTTCGATTGCGGCGTCGGCCAGAGCACCTTCTTCTTCCTCTTCTTCTTTTCGGGGATGACATTGACACCTAATTAACGAAAAGGAAAATCGCCTTTTAGGTTAAGTTTTTGAATTCTCCAAAAGCTTTTTATAACCAAAATAATTGTAATGGTTACCACTTTCCTTCCATTACGTGAAAAAAAACTTAATATAGATATATATTTGGGCCTAAACTAATTATGGCATATGAATCATGATCGACGACTATGTTATGTACACATACACATATGACACACATATATATATATATATATATATATATATTAAAATATAACATGGTGATAAAATCAGATCTATAAATACAAACAATACATATAGAATCGAAAACTACAAACTAATATGAGAAAAAACTGTATTCATATTATCAAACTCAATATGCACGAAAGTTGGACCGTGGTGGTTAGCAAGGGTGAACTGCCAATATGTTCAGGCCCGGCCCTGACCCCATTTTCATGATACATTCGTATGGGGCCTCACCTTTTTTTCAAATTTTCCACCAAATAATGCCCAAAAAAAAAAAAATTCATTTAAGGCTCCAATTTTGTTTTTTTTTTTCATTTTTGGCCCAAAATGTTTAAAAAAAAAAAAGGGTATTGGGCTTCGAATATTACCGGACCAGGCCTGAATATGTTTATGTAACATTGTACTAGATCTTCTTCCCATTGCCAATATTTGTTTATACGCTTCATTCTTTTGTGGGTGAGTTTCTTATATTTAAAAAAAAAAAACATTCACACAATGTGAACTAGCTTGTGAAATCATTGTTAATTAGAATGATAACTTGTGATTTGCAATTATACAGACAGAATCAAGACATAGTTTTACAAGCAAGCTACAACAAATTTCAACTATGAATGAGTCAACGTAATCATCAACAAATTAAGGCTTAATGTGGATGCGGAAAGAAAAAATTAGAAATATGGATTTGAGCAACTATTTGAGGCAAAGAATATTTGAAGTTTAAATTCGAGAAAGACTTACCGTTCTATGAACAATCTTGGATGATTTTTGACTCGAGAAAGTAAGGACGTTGAGGCCTTGCCATTTCTGTGCAGATATTTTGGCTTGCCACACTACAAGAATACAGCCGATTTCCGACGGAAAATATCTATCGGTTCCACCTCGTCGGAAATTAATATCCGTCGGAAATCCGTCGAACTATTCCGACGGATTGAAGTCGTCGAAAAAGGGTCGGAATGTTCCGACAGATTACCAACGGACATTTTTCCGACGGATATTCCGACGGATCTTTGATCGGAACTAAACGTCGGAAGGCCGTCGGGAATATTTCCGACAAGATTTCGACGGGCCTTGTTTCCGATGGATATTCCGACGGATATTTGATCGGAAGTAAACGTCGGAAAATGGTCGGAAATCCGTCGAAAATATTTCCGACGGGATTTCGACGGAACTCTGTCGGAAAATTTCCAACGGGATTGAGGTCCGACGGATATTCAATTTGTTTTATTTTTATTTTTATTTTTTTATTTTATTCAATTAATTCAAATTTATTAATTATATTAAATATATAATTAAATGAAAATATTTTTTTAAAATAAATTAATTAATAAAATTCATTATCATTAAAAAATAATTCATTAAACAAAATAATTTAATGTTAAAAACAAAAAATTAATTCAAACGGTCGGAGAGTTGTCGGGGTTGTTGGGATCCCGAAAGATTTGGGGGAAGGCGCCCTTCAATATCTTCTGCAACTCGGTGAGTTGTGTCTGGGTTGAGGTGTGTGCGGACTTTAACTCTTCGACCTCCGCGTCACGTTCTTTCACCGTTTGGGTGAGCCTCTCGATTTCGTCCCTGTACTCTGAAGGAAACCGAGGAATCGAAGAAGAAGATTCCTGGGTCGGAAGTCTGCCCAACCCAGCGAATCGACCTTTGACTTTTCAAGTTTCATACGAAAATAAAACATACAAATAATGTTGTTGATATCTTCCTGGGGTAACTCGTTCGAGGACAATGTCGTTGATATCTTCCTGGGGTAACTCGTTCGAGGACGACGATCCATCGAGAGTGAGCTGGGAGATTCCAACTTCACGTTCCCGTTCCACCTTCTTCTTCTTGCATGTCTCAATAAGCTCACGCATGCATGGATCACACCAGTTTTTTTGTTGGTGTGCCTCTGGTCGATCACTTTAAGGTAGTCGGGAGCTCTGCCGTCTCTCTTCGCCTGTAAAATGTTGTTAAGTAAATAATAATAAAAACAAAATTAATAATTTAAAATTGAAATTAGACGTACCATTTCCATCGCATCCCATTCGACGGTCTTTGCGCCTCCGTTGTGAATGTACATTCCCTTCCTTCCTCGTTCGCTCTTTCGGTTCTTTGTGTTTTTTTTTGGAGAGCTTCTTCGTCTTTGGCTTACTCCAATACTCGCAGAAGCCCTTCCAGACGTCGTCGTCAAGGTCCTTCGGCGTGTCTTTGTTGTGCTTCCACTTCTGCTTCCACTCGTACATGTGGTTCGAGTACGAAAGTGCGGCATATATCTGTTGAATTGGCCAAGTACTTCCCTCGTAAGGGAATGGTGCCACGTGAAGTCTTGCTACATTCAAAAAAAAAAACATAATATTAATATTCAAAATTAAAATTGACAAAATGAACTAAAAAAAGAATACAAATTGACAATTTACTTACCGCGAATCTCCGGTGCCACAAGTTCTTCTCGTCTTTAGGCATGTCCGAGTACTTCTCGTGCAGTTTGTCGAACATGTTGTGGAGCATCCGTAAGATCGACTTTGTGATCTCAGGCGACAACTTAAACCTGAAAACATTTAAAAATAGAATTAAGTAATTTTAGATTCAAAATTTAAATAATTAATTGAAATAATAATCAAAATTACACTTACCAAATCCCGTCCTCGAACTTCGGGTCGAGACGGATGCAATGGCCCCGATTGGCTATTGGACAAGTTCCTCGATGCTAATCCGGCTCCAAGCAACGGATTGCTCGGAGTCCGGGACTTGAGTTCCAGAGCTCGATCCGCCAGGAAGCGTAGGCCGAGAACCTCGAGAACGGCGGCTCCCAAGGACGCCGCCGCCCAAACGTAGTGCGTCCTCGTTATTCCGGCGGGAAAAACAATAAAATCGTTAGTGCATTGAAATCTAAAATTTTCAAAATTTTCCAAAAATTCAAAAAAATTCAAATTTCCCGAAAATTTCTTAAAAATTTCAAAATTCTCGAAAATTTCAAAATTCGCAAAAATTTTGAAATTTCCCAAAATTTTCAAAATTTCCCAAAAATTTCAAAATTTCCCAAAAATTTCAAAATTTCCCAAAAATTTTAAAATTCCCAAAAATTGTAATATGTTTTCAAAAAACGTTTTATAAATATAAAAACGTTTTTAGTTAGTAAAAAAATCTAAAATAGTAATATATAATTTTTATATTTTTTCAAAAACGTTTTTATATATTTCTAATAAAATTTATACAAAAATTCAATTATAATTTTCTAAATACTAACAAAATCTAAAAAACCAAAATAAAAAACGTTTAACCTAAATACAAAATTATAAATTATAAAAACGTTTTTAATTAGTAATAAATTCTGAAATTCAATTATAATTTTCTAAATAATTAAAAATATATAAAAACGTTTTTTTAAAAAAAAAATTGTTTTCTAAATCTACATTCTAATCACATAAATCCTAACACTAATATTATTTTACCTAACAAACACACCAGATATTCCATTCTAACCACCTAATAAATACACAAAAATTCCATTCTAACAACCTAACACTAATAAACCCTAAAAACTAACAAGATTTACAAAAAAAATAAGGATTTGAGAAACTTACATGTTTGGATCCATTGGAAATGAAGAATTGAGGATTGAAAAGAGAGATTTGAGAAGAAATCAAAAGAAGGGGAAGAGAGAAATGAGAAATTGCAAGGAAGAAAAAGAGAGAAGAGAGAATCGCGTAGGAAGAGGAAGAGAGAAGAGAGAAATCGCGTCGGAAGAGAGAGAGAAAAGAGAGAAATGAGAAGAAATCAATCGGTTTATGGATATATATATCGATTTCCGACGGCCAGATCCGTCGGAATCCAATTTTTTTTTAATTTAGGCGGTCAATCTTCCCGCGGTCTCGAAAAAACCAAAGTCCGTCGGAAATCCGTGGGAAATTTCCGACGGATATGAGAATATAAGGTATATTCCCTGCATGTGTTTCTATTGGCCAGTCAACCGACACGTGTCCAAGGATCCATATCCGTCGGAAATCCGTGGGAAATTTCCGACGAACTTATGGTAAATTTGGGGTTTAGGGTTTAGGGTATGGGGATATGATTTAACAATCCTTAATCTACACGTTTCATTCAAAAATAGTATATTCATCAATGTTAAAGACTTTGTATGAGTTTATAACTTTTACAACATCAAAACCTATACATTTCTCATAACATCTATATACCTTATACTAAAACTTATACTAACACCTCTATCAAATTTTATAAATTCTATAACACATTTTTATTTTGAAATTTGACAAGTTCAAACTATTGTATATACATCATAAAAGTACTTGTCTACAACTTCGACAAAAAAAAACCTAACCCCTATACCCTAAACCACATTTTTGATTGTCCGTCGAAAATTCGTCGGAAATTTCCTACGGATTTCCGACGGATATTGAGCGTGAAGGTTTAAACATGATGTACACGAGGTAAACATGTTAAATACTAGATGAATCCGTCGGAAATTCGTGGGAAATTCCCGACGGATTTCCGACGGATTCAGAATCCCCGGCTTAACCTGAATCCGCACGGCTAAAACTGGTTTCGGACTGTCATTCCCCCGGCTAAAACTGAATCCGTCGGAAATCCGTCGGCAATTTCCCACGGATTTCCGAAGGAAGTATACTTAGTATTTTTTTTCAGTTTTCAAAATGGCTTATTACACTCAATTATATCAAATGTTTAAGTTTATAGAAATTTCACATAACTAATTGATACGGGATATTTTCGTGTCAATTATCCCAAATGTACTCATGTCATTATAGTACTTGAGATGTCAATCCATAAGGGGTTAAGATTGAAGCACTAAGAATGCAAGAAACTTCTTAAGCTAGAGCAAATCTTTTTTTTGGGTTTTTATATTTATGAGAAAGGAAACAAAATGCAAGAAAGATAACAAAACACAAGACTAAAATGTTGGATCATGAACTAAGCTATCAATGAGATGGGTAACAATCAAACAATTAATCATTTGGAAGCATTAATCACTATATTAGAACATGGAACTCACAAATATGACTAATCCATTTCCATGGTACTAATCACCTTGTTAATTATCTAATCAAGAACAAATTTTCATTTGTGATTAAATAATGAACAAGCATTAAGAAACAATTCCAATTAGTTCACTAAACAACCTAAACATCAACTCCCTTGGCTAGGATATGCATAGCTCAGAAAAGGTTCGGGTCAAGCAATTCATTTAACTCCTCTCGGGTGTGAAATGCCTAAGATCTAGAAACGAATGAACAATCCTAATCTAGTACTAACACCGCTTACTCGAATCTATCCCTAATGCATGGGATGAGACCAAAAATCTAACTAATCTAAGGTGTAGTACTAGATTTCGGTTTATCATGTCAAATCTAGCATTAAGAACCAACCTAAGTGAAAGACTCATCCAAGATCATCCTAAATCACCATTATCTAACCATCAAAGCAATTGACTAATGATGCCTAAAGATTCAATGCACATTCATTCTTATGACATGGATCACACAAGTAGATTAGTTCACTTCCATGATACTAATCCATTTACAAATCATCTAGTTATCAAGAACTTCCGTTCGAAACTAAATGATCCATAATCATTAAGCATTAGTCCATACAAGTCAACAATTCACCTTAATCATCAATTTCCATTGGCTAAGAATTGAATTGCATGCTTAGAAGTTTTCTAGACATTTCATCGAACACCTTCCGGGCGAGAAATGTCTTAAGTTCTAGAAATGAGTTGTCAATTCGATTCTAGCATTAAGATCCCTCCTAACATGAGAACAAATGTTTATCTAGTCCTAAGCATCAACAATCAACCATCAAACCATCCAAATCAAGCAAAATCCAAAATCCAACAAAATGTCAACTCACAAGAACATGAAGAACACAAGAGAAAAAGACATAGAAATGAAGAACAAGAATCAAATAAACATAATATAAAGATAGAGTGAATAAATCTTCTCTAGATTGACATATGTATGAAGAACAATCAAAATTCCTCAAAAGAGAGAGTTTGGGTCGAGCCCCCAATGTTACAAAAAGAAAACTTGACAATAAACTTAGGTTTTTTAGCTTTTAATAGAGTTTGGGTCAGATTTTTGGGTTTCAGATGAACCACAGCGGCCAGCACTTGCCCGCTGGGTATCCCGCTGTGAATCTCTGTTTTTTTGTCGGGTGAAACCGCAGCGGTCGCCTCTTGCCCGCTGCACTACCCCGCTGCAAGCTTCAAGTAGTTCTTTCGCGCGTCAGACGGACATGTGCTCACTAAATTTGCAGTATCTTTTGAACGGCTGCTTGGAATGACTTGAAACCACCTCCAAACGAAAGGTGACTCAATTATCTACGACTTTGATGAAGATATCTGAAGCTAAATCCAATTGAAAACCCTTCTTCCGAGTCGATATTTAAAGTACTTCGGATGGCCTCTAACGGAGGCTTCACTCCGGCCACTGTTTGGCCGCTGCAGTGGCAGGCCTTATGGTCCTCATTTTCATCTCTTGGCCATTCCTTTTCTTCCAACAAGCTTTCTTTGGTCCATGCCCTTCCTCCAAGCTCCTCAATGCTTCCATAAGCTCCAAATGTACCTAAAAATACCATAAATGCAATGCAAATGCAAAGAAACACACCTATAACTCTAAAATGCATGACAAGGAGAAAAAAGACTCAAATGCATGAAAATATCTCAAAACTATACAAAGTGAGATTAAAAACCTATGAAAATAAAGCCCTAAAACATGTAAAATATGGTGTTATCACTAATACATTCCACATAACAAATATCTAGTACAAGTACATATTTTACAATGCAAAGTTTATAAAACTACTATGAATCCGATGATGAGTAATCTGATTCAGAGTTAAATACCAGATAAATCCGTCGGAAATCCGTGGGAAATTCCCGACGGATTCAGAATCCCCGGCTTAACCTGAATCCCCACGGCTAAAACTGGTTTCGGACTGTCATTCCCCCGGCTAAAACTGAATCATTCGGCTAAAACTGAATCCGTCGGAAATCCGTGGGAAATTGCCGACGAATTTCTGACGGAAGTATACTTAGTATTTTTTTCAGTTTTCGAAATGGCTTATTATACTTAATTATATCAAATGTTTAAGTTTATAGAAATTCCACATAACAAATATCTAGTACAAGTACATATTTTACAATGCAAAGTTTATAAAACTACTCTGAATCCGATGATGAGTAATCTGATTCTCCTGAATCGGAAGTTTCCCCAAATTCGTCTAATTCTTCCTCTGAATCCTCAAATACTCGATCGTCTGCATGTATGGTGAAATCAACAACACGGTCGACCTCAAGGGAATGCTCAATTGAACCCAAACTTACGAAGCTTTGTTGGAGCGGTTCATGATCGGACATCCCATGAACCCTACCTCTCGGGTTTATCGATGTGACTGTAACCCATGGGTCTTGCTTGTTTGTCACCCGAGGATAGGGAATATAGCATACCTACACCATGTAGTAAAGTCATATAAAAATTTAACCACGAGAATGCAAAAATACTAAATTAAAAATTATCGTAAAAGAAAAAAATAAACATGGTTTGCTTGTGAAGCAAGTACGAATGGCTCGTATTTTTGGAGTCGCCTTCTGCTATGTAATGATGTAACACTATATTGGTCGTGTTGCACACCGCTTCCTACTAATGGGTCGTTCTAGTCGCGTAAAAATGCAACGCATCTCAAACCGAGCATTCCCGGGTACTAAACATCGAAAATCTCACGTACGACACCATAGTATACAAGTTCACCGGACTGAGTAGATACACTGTAATCTGAAGTTTTCGCACTCCTATCATCCCGAAAAATCCTAAAAGCGTACCCCCGTGTGCTATACATCACATGTGACTGTACGTTTGCTAGTGGAAAGCGCACAATTTCTTCTAACCACGTGGGAAATCTTTGTCCGTTAGCCTTCTATGTTTTGACTTGCACAAATAAAATCAAAAATGAGTAAAATAAATCATTCATTATATATGATAGTTAAAAACAAGGCAATTAAAACACTTACATAATCTCTTAACCAACGTTCGAACTCTTCTTGTTTGAGCTCCATTAGCTCGTCCTCTGTTTTGTTTGGAAATGCAAAACGCTGATATGCCATATACATCCTGTGAGATTGAAGCGATCATCACGTTAATATATATATAATCAAGGACCCAATAAGTAATTAATAATTTCGTTCAATATAATACCTCTCATATTCTTCAATTCCGTCGCAGTTGTGAGAATATACATATGCAAATGATCCCGCTCCTGTGCTGAAAGTCTCCGCTGACTTTTCCACTAAGTCGTCCAATCTCTAAGAATATATGAGGAACATCGACGGATAGAAAGGTAGTACGCCTTCGTCATCATGTCGAGTTGGTCTACGACTCTTCGTTTTGACTTGTGATGGAAAGTAGAACTCGGCAAAATGTGAGGTTTCTTCATTGATGCTCTGTGCGACAATAGAACCTTCCATTTTGCTCAAATTTTTCACATTCTTCTTTAGATGAAACATATACCGTTCGAAAGGATACATCCAACGGTACTGAACCGGGCCCCAAGCTCTGCTTCTCGAGGGAGATGAATGGTTAGATGTTCCATAACATCAAAGAAGGAAGGCGGAAATATCTTCTCCAAATTGCAAAGGATTACGGGTATATTATTCGCAAGATTGCGGATACCGTCTAATGTAAGAGAGCGCGAACATATATCTCGAAAAAAGGCACCAACCCCTGCATAGTATGCATAACAAATGAATAAATAAATATTAAAGTATTTTGTAAAGTATTTAAAAATTAATTTAATGATTGTATACCTGCAATTGCATCATGGACATTACGTGGTAGAAGATATGCAAAGGCAAATGGAAAGAGGCGCTGCATCACCACATGGCAATCATGACTCTTCATCCCAGTAAACTTCCCTTCTCCATGATCAACGCAGTTCCGAAGGTTAGATACGTATCCGTCCGGGAATCTAACACTATCGGTAATCCAGTAAAAAAACTCGGCCTTTGAAGGTTCATCCAACCGAAAAACTGGGACCGGAGGCTTCTCGTTCCCTGTCACATGTAGTGCTCTACGAGAACAAATGTCTAGTAAGTCCAATCTAGACTTCAGATTGTCCTTCATCTTCCCTTGGACATTGAGAACGGTGTTCATAATGTTATCGAAAATATTCTTCTCAATGTGCATGACATCCAGATTATGCCTCAAAAGATGGTCCTTCCAATAGGGCAAATCCCAGAAAATACTCCTCTTGTGCCAATTATGTAAGTTCCCACAACCATCTACAGGATGATGCCCATTACCACCACAATCAACAGTCATATCTGCACCAAAATCTCTGGACTGAGTCAACAAATATTGTTCATCTAACTCAGGAGGTGGACCATCAATTACTTTCCAGTTCTTCCTAAACAATGTGGTGCTCTGACGATAAGGATGATCTCTTGGTAGGAATCGCCTATGACAATCAAACCAAGACGTTTTGCGTTCGTGCTTCAATTGGAACGCATCAGTGTTATCTTGACAGTACGGGCACGATAACCTTCTGTGCGTTGTCCATCCTGATAACATGCCATATGCTGGAAAATCGGTAATGGGCCACATAAGTACCGACCGCATGACGAAATTCTGCTGACAAGAAACATCAAACGCCTCAATTCCATGCTCCCATAACATTTGCAGCTCATAAATATAATCAATGGCTGCAAAAACACATCGAGTGCTCTCTTCGGATGCTCTGGTCCAGGAACGAGAATGCTAAGGAACAAGAACTCCCTTCTCATGCACAAAGATGGCGGCAAATTGTAAGGTGTTACAATTAGTGGCCACAATGAATATTATCTACCGTGCTTCCCAAAAGGGTTGAAACCATCAGTACATAATACAAGGTATACGTTCCTCGCCTCATACGCAAAACTAGGATACATTGATTGAAAATGTTTCCATGCTTATGCGTCTGAGGGATGAGCAATTTCTCCATCCATTGTGTATGCTCTGCATGCCATCTCATTGCTCTCGTTGTGCGCTATGACTGATATAACCTCTTCAATCTATTTGTTAATGGCAAATACCACATTCGTTTATATGGCACTGACACTCTTCCACATGTTTCCTTATACCGAGGTTTGCGGCAAAAATGACATGTCGAACGGTCTTCGTCCTCTTTCCAGTATATCATACAGTTGTCGATGCATACATCTATCATCTGATACGGCAATCCTAGCCCAGCAACAAGTTTCTGTATCTCATAGTATGATGCCGGTGCAAGATTATCTTCTGGAAAAATGTATTTCCCAAAATCAGCGATTGCATCCACGCACTCCTCACTCAAATTGAAATCCGTCTTTATACCCATCATCCTAGTTGCAGCTGATAAAGAGGAATGTCCACCTCTACACCCATCATATAAAGGATTTTTAGTAGCGTCTAACATATCAAAGAATTTTCGAGTTTCTTCGTTAAGTTATTCCCCTCTATCTCCATACACAGCAAACGATGGCATACTTTCACGGAATGCATCGTTCACCATCTGAACATGACCTACAGTACCTTCTACTTCCATTGCAGGTTCTTCTAAGCTAGAGCTATCCCCAATATACTGTTGACTAGTACTAGCATAATTATCCACCATTGTATCATTTTCTCCATGATAATACCAAATCTTGTAACCCGGCACAAACCCATGACAATAAAGGTGTGACCATACTTCATCTATCACGATTAATCTATGATTCCGACAATTCGTACAAGGGCAGTAGATTTTACCGGTTTTTCGCTTTCTTCTGCATACCCGCAAATGCCATGAATTCCTGCAGACCTTCTCTGAATTCTTCCGTAACTAGGCCCGTGTCCGGAATTTGATGAGGCTTGTCCATCCATGATCAAAAATAATTATAAGGATCTGAAGAAGACATTTTCGTAAGGAATTGTAGATGAGAGGATTTTTTTTTTGTGATTGTAAATGAGAGGGTGGATACGTTTTTATAAAGAAATTATGTGCGTTTTCTGACGGATTTAATGTAGATATTAATGATGTCGACAACGATGTCGGCAACATGTCGGCAACGTCAGTATCTGTCGAACATCTGTCGGAAATTGTCCGACGGATGAACGTTGTCGGAAATCCATTGGCAATATGTCGGCAACACTGTCGAAAATTCGTCGGAAATTGTACGACGGATGGTACCTTCGTCCAAATCCCGTCGGAAATAACACAGTAGATTTTGTTTCTTCCAGTTTTGATCAATATGTTTTCTAGTTATAGCTTATGCTTATGTCTTTCTGTGCAGACGCCTGCGCATCCAATAGAAACGGTAGTGTTCTTGAAGTCTTTCACGTAACTCGTTATAATATTAATCTATTTCAATTCATTGTCTCATAATTGCTTGATGCTTTCATATGATTTAGCTCTTAATTTGATAGAGGATGAGTCAGCGAGTGGCACCACAAGTTACCTTCTTGTTCAAAAGGTTTAGTTGATTTCAGAATTGCTTGATGCTTTCATTGTCTCAGAATTGCTTGATGCTTTAATTGTCTCAGAATTGCTTGATGCTTTCATATGATTTCAATTCATTGTCTCAGAATAGTTGAGCCCGATTTTGGTTCTAACGCGTTTGCCTCATTGATTCCCCTTCAAGGAGAAGAAGACCTATCTAATTCTGATAAAGATTCAGATTCAGTGGATCTTATGACACCTTTGGAGAAAAAAAATCCTTCGAGAAAGACCGGTTAAACCATCAACAAAGGCTAAGGAGATGAGTTTTTGATATGATCATCATGAGCAGCAAGGAGGATCAAAAGGATGCATTGCTTGTACCCGTTGGGCCAGTGACAAGAGCTTGAGCTAAACAACTTGAGGAGGCATTTAACGGACTAATTCAAGAGGTTTTGGACAAGGAAAATATATATCAAGTCCAGCCCACTTTGAGCCTAATAGAAGTTCAAGAAAGCTCAAAATAATTCACTTTATTTGCTGCCCAAATAAAGTGACGAAAATGAAGCTCAAGCGTCACCTTTGAAGACCAAGAGGCACCTTTGAATTCCAATGGTTGAATTCTCATTCAACTATCTTTATTGCCTTTGATTTTCAAGACTAATAATTACTTAGCTTTGTTTACAAGTTTCTTTTTCCTTTATATACTCATGTAATCTCATTTGAGAAAAATGGATCGAAAAGCAATCCAAAGATGAACAAGGCGGGGGGAACCTGATCGAAGAAATCTGCGGTGTAAGGGAATGAGGCGTGAGAGTAGACTCCCGAAAATCCTCACAGCTACACACACTAATACGTATACGCCTTCAACGATTTCGACTGGTAGATAGGTCCGCATAAAAGGGGATGAAATTCTCTTGCCACAACCGGTTTGATCCCTCGGATATTACACACCAAGATGATCGAAAAGTTAACTCAGAACAATAGAGAATCACTCTCTAAAGAAATCGCAAATTGATTTGATAAAAGATAACAGTTGTTCGTTGTTTATTCATAAGAGATTACATTGCTTAAATAGACTAGAAATGTGCTAAAACAAAACAATCTCGAAAATAGACTTAGATTAGAAATTAAACACAAATGTGGAATGGCTCTTAGACTACTTTGACTCCTTGACTTGCCCCTTGATCTTCATGGTCTGGGCCACAAATTGTATATTCTTTTGGGCTTAGAAATGTATCATGGATGCCAAACATAAGTCTGCAAGCTTCCAATCCAATTGGGCCTTAAAATCTTCAAGTATAGAACCAGGTCGACCCATTTAGGAAAATGGGGAGTATCTTTATGATCCGTTGGCCATTTCTTTCGATCTTGGGCTTGTTGGAAACATAAGATTCTCCAATTGGTTTCATACAAGATCGTACCTGAGTTGGGTTGTGCAACACGATCTTTAGCTCAGTCGTGCAATAGGGCATGAAGAAGATCCATCGGTTTGTAAAATTAATATCTTTTATGCCTGAACCGGGTTTGATGTGAATCCAATTTTCCCGGATTCTCTGATGAATCAAGATTCCAGAATAATTTGGTTCATAGCTTAACTCCTTCTAGTTTGATCTGAAATCTCCAATTAAGGCGCGCATGTCCAAATCGCATAAGCTGGGAATCACATGTCTTGAAAGTTGAATAACTTCTTCACCTGAACTTGGATTGATCTGATTCAACTTCGAGGTGAGCTATAGATAAGGTGAGAACGTAGTCGTTGGGCTAGACTAGTTGATCATGGACTTTGTTTGTATTGAAAAAGGCACATGAGTCTCTCGGATGGTTTCATGATCATATCATCCCCCTCCACTTGAAAGTGTTTCGACCTCGAAATTGTACAATCGTTGGTTGGGAAATTTTGAAGTGAGTCTAGCGGCTTCTCCTTGATCAGCATGGAATATATGACTTCATGTTGTTGATGGCTCGTAGGAATCAGCTTCTCTCATTGCACATCCTGCACGGCCTTAGTTTGGACACTTGGTGATCTCCTCGCCACGATTTGATCATCTTTAGCCGGTACCTCAGATTGTTCCTCCGATGACAATGATAATGAATTAGGAACCTCTTCCTCTCCTTTTGATTCGATCTCTCCATTACCTTGATTTTCTTGAGTGGCAATGGATGGCACAGTTTCATTACTCAGTTTAGGGACAGTCTTCTTGATTGGTTGCAACACAGCCTGAAAAATCTCACGCATCCCTTCTCTAAGCTTCTTCTCTAGCTCTACGAGACTTTGCTCTAGCTCCACAAAATGTTGCTCTAGGAGATAATGGTTGGGAACAAAAAATTTCCTCATGAGATGCTCTCCGTTTCTCCATCTCCTTGTCTCTAACCGATCCCACCAAATATTCGCATAGTCATGGAACCCAAAGGTTGCAACTCGTATCTTTTTACGATCAGAAAAATTGTTGCGATAAAAAACAAGCTCAATATTTTTCTCCCACTCTAGATATGCGGCTGGATCGTCATCTCCATAGAACCTTGGAACCTTCAACTCACTCATATATATTTTTTTTTTTGGGATAAGATGAGAAGATGAAGAGATAAGATGATGTTCGATTGATGTTACCAAACCTTTGAGTTGCTCTGATACCACATAATACGGAATTGCCCAAGAAAAGACGCAAAGATGATCCTTGACTCACAAATGGATCGAAAAGCAATCCAAAGATGAACAAGGCGGGGGAACCTGATCGAAGAAATATGCGGTGTAAGGGAATGAGGCGTGAGAGTAGACTCCCGAAAATCCTCACAACTACACACACTAATACGTATACGCCTTCAACAATTTCGGTTGGTAGATAGTTCTGCGCAAAAAGGGATGGAATCCTCTTGCCACAACCGGTTTGATCCCGTTAATCAACCCCGTTAAACTGTTAACGGAGATGACTCAGCTGCCACGGTGGAATCACCGTTGGAACGATAGTTAATACGACGTCATTTTGAAAAAGGAAAAACAAAAAATTATACACCCAAGGATTTGATCATGGGGTGCTTGTTTCGAGAGTGAAAGAAATACCAGTAAACCAGAGTGATATATTAGTATCTATCACACAAAAAGTCTTAAGTGGAGAAGCAAAGATTTTTAAAAAAAAAACTAGAGATCCCATTAAAGTCTTCTTCGTCGTGAGTCGTGGTCTAGGGTTACTTCGTCGAATCAGAAGTAAAAGGGGGTGACGGAAAGAAAAGACAATGGCCAGTTCGTCGAATCAGAAGGCTTCCTCAACGAATTCAGGTATGTTTTTTGTTGTTAATTAGGTTGTGAAAAAGAACTTACTCGAAAGCAGAAGGCAATTTTTGAGGAAAACAAATTTTTCATTGCGGTAGTCTTTTATCCTTGCATATTGTTCATCATATTTGTAGCCAAACTCGGAGATGCCTTCGATTTCTTTCCAATCAATCGATTTCCCTCAACTTCAACCAGATAATCGAGAAATCGGTAAACCCTCTTTCTCAATATCTATCGCCTTCGATTTTCTGGGTTTAGTTTAATCACGGGAGATGTCTTCTTTTTTTAATCAACTCAATGACCAATACGACGTCGTATGGCGTGAATCATTTAAAAAAAAAAATCTTTGCTTCTCCACTTAAGACTTTTGTGTAGTAGATACTAATAAATCACTCTAACTTGCCGGTATTTCTTTCTCTTTCAAAACAAGCACCCCAAGATCAAATCCTTGGGTGTACAATTTTTTTTCTTTTCAAAACGACGTCGTATTAACTATCGTTCCAACGGGGATTCTACTGTGGCAGCTGAGTCATCTCCGTTAACGGTTTAACGGGGTTGACTGATAGAATCCGGGTCAATACATGATTTGGCCAAAAAAAAGAAAGTTCATATATGGATATTCAAAATTTTAAAAGTTTGGATATGTTTGAGCACATGTCAATAGTTCGGGTACTAATTGGTATCAGTGGTCTTAGTTGAGGCACGAATTAGCCTTTCTCCCAGGAGAACACACATAACAATATTACCAAGAACATGATCATAGTTATTAGTTAAAGCCTTGTGAGGCATTTATCAAACAGTAGCATCAAGAGCCTTGACGAAATTATATCCTATAGGAACTATGAGCACATGATCAAACCACTCAACTTTCCCCCAAATTTCACAGCTTTTGTGCCTTTCAAGAGCAATCTCCGCACACCAAATCTCCTTTTCGTAGTCCAAATCCTCGTCCCACAAAACCGCCATCTTACCACCATAATCAGCCAATCTAACAAAACCAAAAGAGAACGTAGGCAAACCCTTCAAATTTCTCCACTCTTTTGACTTGGTGTCATACCATCTGATCTCTCCCTCGAAAATAGAGTACAAAACATTCTCTATCTCGCAATAACAATCTGAAAACAAATCACGTCTATTCCTTACCTTAACCCGGTCCCATCTACCTTCCTTGGAATCGTAAGCAACCGCGCTTCCGCCACCCCTAAACTTTCTTTTAGCCGCCACGTGAAACTTTCCGTCAATACATGCGCTTCTGGAGTGATGAAAATTGCAATTTGTCTCGCTGCAAAGAACGGGCGGCTCAGGATCCCAAGTTTTTGTTTATGTGTCCAACACCTCGAAGCTGTTATTATTCATCAAGGAATAGCCATAGCTTCATGCTACATATATCTTTTCATCAACGACGCTAGCAGAAAGTGACGTTAGTTCCACCCGCATGCTTGGAGCCTCGTGCCACGTGTGAAATCGACAGTCCATAACCGAGACCCTAGACGATGGCGTAAGGTCGTATCTGGATTTGGATATGATGTTGTAGATATCAGAACCAACAGCCACAAGACTCGAAAAGTACGCATGAGGAGAATTGGGGATTGGGACTTTAGCCAAAACATACCCACTTGACTTCTTGGTGTCATTGGTTAGGGTTTGACCAGGTTTCCGACAGAGGGTGTACCATCGAGTATCAGATTGGGACGCTAAGCGCACGTAGAGACAACTCTCGGTGTGTCCCATGAGTGACCGGGCCTTGTAAAGCGAAAGCGCTTGGAGACGAAGGAGAGAGTCAGATAGTACGACCTTGACACGCGTGCGATGCAGCTCATTAGCAAATCATCGGGAAGCGACGGAATCGACGTCGGCGAGGGAACCTTCTCCTTCTCCGTCGGGAACGACATTGACGGAGTTAACGAAAACGAAATCGCATTAGGTTAAAGTTTTCGAATTTCCAAAAGCTTTTTATAACCATAATAATTATAAAACCATTACGTTAGAAAAAAAAAAAAACTTACTTTGTCCTAGATATTTATTTGGGCCCAGGCCCATTTTCAAAGCCCAGTAAATTTCGCAAGAAAATTTTAATCCATGTCCGCTTAAATTATTATGGAATACACATAATGAATCGAAGTGAAGCAGAAGCGACGGATCTGTATTTTTGAATTGGAATCTTCAAAGAGCTCTTGCGATCTCTCTTGGAAGCAAAGATGCAGGTATGTATGTTTTCTCCAATTCGAAACCCTAGCTTTTCTTCTATCTCCAAAATCGAAACTGTGAATATCGCAAGGAGGAAAACCCTATTCTCTGATTTACCTTTTTCAACCGAACAATGTTGAACATGAATTCGAAGATTAGATTAACATAGCGAAAATCGGGGAATTGGGTTTTTATAGTTATGTAATCCTCTTTTTTTTTTTTTGTGGGTTTTGTGCAGGCAAGTGATAGGTTTAACATCAACTCTCAGCTTGAGCATCTTTAAGCTAAATATGTTGGTACAGGGCATGCTGATTTGAGCAGATTGTGAGTTCTTGTTTCTTCACTTTTTTATTTTGGTTTTCTGTGCTAAATTCGATTTCCGGGTCTTCTAAGTTGTGGACTAACTTGGAATGTCTATTATATGTTGTCTAGTGAATGGGCTGTGAACATTCAGCGTGATAGTTATGCTTCGTACATTGGTCACTACCCATGCTTCGTACATTGGGCTGAGAACGAATCCATTGGCCGAGAACGCTACAATTTCATGCAGGTTTGCTTTCTTTTCTGTGGAACTTATCCTACATCTGTTAGTTTCTTGTAAAGAATCATATTGCAAATGTTAAATGGGTTAGTGTCTGTCTGGTTTGTTCTCTTGTCTTGTACCTGTATTAAGTGAAGGGACAGGACAAGCTGCATCTCAGGGTTTAGATTCTGATTCTACTAGGTTTAGCTGATGAGGTTTGTTTTTCCAAACGTTTATAATATGCTTAGTTATCTTCTGGATCTTCAATACAAGATTGTGTCTCTGCATCACCTATAGTATGGACACTCCTTTGCTTCATAGCTTCTATCTAAGTTTATGCGTCTCTAGAAGGGATAACGGCTATATAAATCGGTTTATTTGTTACAATCAGTTGAAAGAGTATTATTAGTTCATCGTCTCTCACCAAAGTTTGCAATCGAGTTTACTAGTTTAAGTAACCGAACAAAGGAATATTAGACTTTGGAGGTTTAGAACTTGTATCCTTTCCATCTATCAATTCTATAAGCACATGTTTGATTCAGAATAATGACAAGCTCATGTTTTCCCTTTGATTTTGCAGAAAATGCTTTTACCTTGTGGACTTCCTCCAGAAAGAGAAGATGACTAAAGAGCTTGCAAGTGTTGTGTGGCAATTGGAATCAAGAAAAACATTACATCTTTCAAGTTCATCAAAAACCCTGATTAAGAATCCCACTCGCATCAGATCCAAATACCAAGCCAAGCAGCTTCACGCACAGTTTCTCAGAACCCAATCTCTCTCCCACACATCTGCTTCCATCGTAATCTCCATCTACACCAACCTTAAACTCTTGCACGAAGCTTTGCTTCTTTTCCACATGCTCGAGTCTCCTCCTGTTCTCGCGTGGAAGTCAATAATCAGATGCTTCACCGACCAGTCACTGTTCTCACGCGCATTGGCTTTGTTCGTCGAAATGCGAGCTTCTGGGAGATGCCCAGATCACAACGTTTTCCCTTCTGTCCTGAAATCGTGTACGATGATGACGGATTTGAGATTGGGTGAGTCTGTTCATGGGTGTATTGTTAGGCTTGGCATGGATTGCGATTTGTATACTTGCAATGCGCTCATGAATATGTACGCCAAGCTTCTAGGTATGAGTACGAAGATTAGTGTGGGTAAAGTGTTCGACGAAATGCCTCAAAGAAAGTCTAATTCTGAAGACGTTGATGATAATGGAAAAATTTCACATTTTAATGGAAATTCAAGTCCTTTGCCTTCAGGAATAGATAGTGTGAGGAAAGTTTTTGAATTGATGCCTAGAAAAGATGTAGTGTCCTGGAATACTATCATTGCAGGGTATGCACAAACTGGAATGTATGAAAATGCTTTGAGAATGGTTAGGGAGATGGGAAGTAATGACTTAAGCCCTGATGCTTTCACCTTGTCCAGTGTTCTTCCCATATTTTCAGAGTATGTGGATGTTAGTAAGGGAAAAGAGATTCATGGGTATGTGATTAGGAAAGGGATTGATGCTGATGTTTATATTGGGAGTAGCTTGGTTGATATGTATGCAAAAAGTGCTCGGATTGAAGACTCGGAAAGAGTGTTTTCTCATCTGTCTCGTCGGGATGGTATCTCGTGGATTTCGCTTGTAGCCGGGTATGTCCAGAACGGCAGGTACAACGAGGCTCTGAAATTATTCAGGCAAATGGTAACCGCAAAGGTTAGGCCAGGACCTGTGGCATTCTCGAGTGTGTTGCCTGCTTGTGCTCACCTATCCACCTTGCACCTAGGGAAGCAACTTCACGGATATGTGTTGAGGGGTGGCTATAGTGATAACATATTCATAGCTAGTGCACTTGTGGATATGTACTCGAAGTGCGGAAATATTAAGGCTGCTAGGAAGATTTTTGACAGGATGAATGTGCATGACGAAGTATCATGGACGGCTATCATAATGGGGCATGCGTTACATGGTCATGGGCATGAAGCGATTTCCTTGTTTGAAGAAATGAAACTGCAAGGAGTGAAACCGAATCATGTGGCGTTTGTTGCTGTACTAACTGCTTGCAGTCACGTGGGGTTGGTAGATGAGGCGTGGGGATATTTCAACAGCATGACTAAGGTTTATGGTTTAAACCAGGAGTTAGAACATTACGCATCTGTAGCAGACCTTCTAGGCCGTGCAGGGAAACTGGAAGAAGCATACGATTTCATTTCAAACATGCGTGTTGAACCTACGGGTAGCGTCTGGTCTACATTATTGTCTTCTTGCAGTGTTCACAAGAATCTTGAGCTAGCCGAGAAGGTAGTTGAGAATATATTCGCTATTGATTCTGAAAACATGGGAGCTTATGTTCTGATGTGCAATATATATGCTTCTAATGGGAGATGGAAAGAGATGGCGAAATTGAGATTGAGAATGAGGAAAAAAGGAATGCGAAAGAAGCCAGCTTGCAGTTGGATCGAATTCAAAAACAAGACTCATGGGTTTGTTTCAGGAGATAGATCGCATCCGAGTATGGACAGAATCAATGAGTTTCTTAAAGCTGCAATGGAGCAGATGGAGAAAGAAGGGTATGTTGCAGACACAAGCGGGGTGCTTCACGATGTAGACGAGGAGCATAAAAGAGAGCTTTTGTATGGACACAGCGAGAGACTGGCTATTGCCTTTGGTATCATCAACACAGAGCCTGGCACGACGATTAGAGTCACTAAGAACATAAGGATATGCACGGATTGTCATGTCGCGATCAAGTTTATTTCGAAGATCATGGAAAGAGAGATTATCGTTAGGGATAATAGCAGATTCCACCATTTCAACCGTGGAAGCTGTTCTTGTGGAGACTATTGGTAATGGAAGTGCACAAGTTTTTGACTTCATGTTTTTTTCAGAGTCAGAACGACGTCGCATAGGGGACATGTTTCATTACACTGATTCTAATGTTAGACAAGGAAATGTGAAAACGATATGCTACGTAGTTTCAAATCAAAATTTTTGTTTCTATATAAGGTCATGTCTATGCAATGAAAAAGCTTAAGAAATCTGAGATGCTTCGTAGGGGCCAGGTATCTCCTTCAAGCTGCCTTTATTTGATATATTTTCTTTTGTTCTATCAACGTGTTTTTGAAATCTGATTTTCTGTTTCAGGTGGAACATGTAAAAGCAGAGAGAAATTTACTTGCAGAGGTTGACAGCAATTGCATCGCAAAGCTGTATTGTTCTTTCCAAGATGAAGAGTATTTGTATCTTATTATGGAGTATCTACCTGGTGGGGATATGATGACGTTACTTATGAGGAAAGACACACTTACTGAAGATGAGGCAAGGTTTTATGTCGGGGAAACCGTCTTAGCTATCGAGTCCATTCATAAGCACAACTACATCCACAGGTCTAGTGAAGCAATCAGGCTATATGAATAAATCTATAGCTACTGTATTCTTTTTATTGTTTTCTGTTCTAAAGTATCCATTTACTTCTCCAATTGGTTACAGAGATATCAAGCCTGATAATCTGCTACTCGACAGAAGCGGTCACATGAAATTATCAGATTTTGGATTATGTAAGCCATTAGACTGTAGTGTTCTCCAGGAAAAGGATTTCACAGTTGCACACAACCTTAGTGGGGCTCTACAAAGTGATGGTCGCCCTGTGGCACCGAGACGCACCCTCTCCCAAATGGAACAACTGCAAAACTGGCAGAAAAATAGAAGGATGCTTGTGAGTTTTATGTTATGCAAATCAGTCTTTTCTTGCTCTGACAAGACTGAAGAAACCAGTCATTAATATATTCATCTTGTGGAAGTTTTTCTCTCTGTTGATATAGAAGTTTCTGTTAAAATATAGCTTATTAAGTTAATTTTTTAAATTGATTGCAGGCTTATTCCACAGTTGGAACTCCTGATTATATTGCCCCAGAAGTTTTGCTGAAGAAAGGTTATGGAATGGAATGTGATTGGTAGGTGCATCAAAATTGTTTGGTCTTGTTCATTTTGGTTTCTTCAGTTCAAGTAGTTATTGTTGATGAATTTTTTTTGGGTTTTATTCCTTTAGGTGGTCTCTTGGTGCCATTATGTATGAAATGCTTGTGGGATTTCCACCATTTTATTCAGATGATCCAATGACAACTTGTAGGAAGGTAACAATTTCTCCCTTGTATGGGCCTTCTTTTTAAAAATCGGATTTTGACTCCGTTCTAGTGATCTCAAAATTTGCATTCTATTTACCTCTTGATCTTCTTATGGTATCACTTTAGTAATACTTGTATGCCTACCTTTTCACGTTTCATCTTTGAATACTTTCCTTTTTAATGCAGATAGTAAACTGGAAAAATTATTTGAAATTCCCGGAAGAGGTGAGACTATCACCCGAAGCCAAGGATCTTATCTGTAGACTTTTATGCAACGTAGAACAAAGGCTTGGAACAAAAGGAGCAAATGAAATTAAGGTACTGTGTGCTTTAAACAACTTTAAGATTTGAAGTTCCTTTGTGTAAAGACTATTGACAGTAACCTAATAAACGTTTTTTGCTGGCATTTCTAATAGGATCATCCTTGGTTCAGAGGTGTCGAATGGGGAAAATTATATCAAATGAAGGCTGCTTTTATTCCACAAGTCAATGACGAGTTGGACACCCAAAATTTCGAAAAATTTGAGGAGGTAAACTAAGTGATCCTATCAGAAAGATGGTTAAAATATATAAAAAGATGGCACCACCAATGATGCGTGTAGATATTCATCTTTAATTCCTTCTTTAACAGACTGACAAACAAGTTCCAAAGGTGGCAAAATCAGGTCCATGGAGAAAGGTACAAAATTTTCTTGCATCATGACTCACTTAAAATGAAATAAGAACTTTTCGGTGACAACAATCAACAAAAAGGGATTGCTTGAAGTCATGCATATATGCATTCTGTTGTCATTAGCATTCTTAACTTGAGACTTGCTTTTGTTTTCTTCTCCAGATGCTCTCGTCCAAGGACATTAACTTTGTGGGTTATACTTACAAGAACGTTGAAATCGTAAATGATGACCAATTACCAGGGATAGGTAAATTTCACTTACATAACTAAGCTGACTTGTAGTTAAACATTGCATGTTTTCTCTGTTGTAATTTTGTGTTGTGTTACTATTGCAGCTGAGCTGAAGAAGAAGAGCACGAAGCCGAAGCGGCCATCAATTAAATCCCTCTTTGGTAAATGCATTTCCCCATGAAATGAGTTACAATTAAGATGATATTCTTGCTTTACTGAAAGACATTACATAGCTAACATTATTACAATCTATTTCAATTCATTGTCTCAGAATTGTTTGATACTATCATATGTTTTAGCTCTCTAACTAGATTGAAAAAAAAAAACATTTGAGAGAGGGTGAATCTGCGAGTGGCACCACAAGTTACCAAGGAAGCTTCTTGAAACTCTTGCCACCGCAGATCGAAGTTCCAGAGAAAGAAGGCAAATCCAGCTCATCCGGGTGACAATGGCACAAGCCTAAACCAACCTTCTTGATACAGTTTTGTGTTGGTCCCGGTTAACACGTTTTGAGTGGCGAAAATAGGGTTTGAGAAAGTACAGTTTCCTCGTGGCGGGAATGCTATGGTGGGAGATGGATTGTTTGATTTTCTGTGGATAGAGAGAAAGTTAAGGATTGCTCAAACAGTTTCCACATAGGATGATTATTTGGTTGATATATTATTCAAAAGGTTTAGTTGAAGTAAACAGGAGTAAATATTTATTTTTCAGAATGGGTTTTTTTTTTGTTTGCTTGTTTTGTTTTGGTTTATTTGGTGAATCAAATTTCTTTGTACCACAGTCGGAAATCTTTTATCACTTTCATTAAAGTAAAATTTCAAAAAGCTTTCCTTTTTGTTTAACATCAAATGATTAGATTTGAAACAAGAGACAAGTACATTCATCGTAGTTGCATAAACCAAAAGAAAACACACATTCCAAATAAAATTGATATTACCAAGAAGAACACACGTTAAAGCAAAATAATATCCTACAGGAGTTGTAAGAACATGATCCAACCACTCAACTTTTCCCCAAATTTCACAGCTTTTGCGTCTCTCAAACGCAATTTCTGCACACCAAATCATCCTCTGGCCACTAGAGGGCAAACCCTCGTCCCACAAAACCGCCATCTTATCACCACAATGAATCAGCCAATATAACATAAACACCAGGATGAAACTTAGGTAGTCCTACCAAACCCTTCACTTTTTTCCACAAGCGTACCTCAGTGTCATACCATTCCAACGTTCCAAAAAAAGGAAGAGTACAAAACATTCTCTATCTTGCAAAAAGAATCTGAAAACATATAACGACTCATCCTTGGTTCAGCCAAAGGAAAAGAGAGACATGAGCATGGATGAGAAATAAGACAAGAGGAACAAGAAAAGATGAACCACATACTTTTAGAAGAAAAATGTAGAAGGAAAATGCAAAAGCCATCTGAAGTGCTTTAAAGATCGACTCATCTGAAGGGTTTCCATGTGGATTTAGCTTCGGAGATCTTCATGAAAATCGTAGATAATTTAGTTAGCTTTCGTATGGAGGTGGGTTCAAGTCATTCCAAGCTTTGGTTAAAGAGTTATGGCCGATTTAGTGAAGCCGTGTCCAACCGATTCTCCAGAACGACCACGAGCACTTGCCAGAACGACCAATCCAATTTTGATCGGTTCCAAACCGATCCCCAAACTGATGCCGTCACTTTTAGTGTCCCTTTTTAATTTATGTAATTTTTGTCCACTAAAAACATAAGTCTTCTTTCCCCAAACGAAAAGGTCTCTCTTGGGAGAGCTCAAGAACACCCCTTAGTGTTCTTGAATGGATCTTCATGTATATTTTACATAAGGGAAGATTTCTTCACTTTTATTTCATATTATATCTATTTGATTCTTCTTCTTTCTTTTCTATGGTTTACTTTTGTGATTTGTGTTGTTTTTGTGAGTTGACTTTTTGTGTTCTTCATGTTCTTGGTTATCTTGTGACAGATATTTGTAAGAGATATTTCCCTTTTGTTTATGCAATCTAAGTTTATCTTTTAATCTTTTCTTCTTTTATCTCACTTCTTAATCTTATAATCATGGGATTTAACATGTCTCTCATAAGATTTGTTAGATCCATCATGATTAGTGAGTAGTCTCTTAGGATTTGAAGATGAGTTAGATTCATGCTGATTCCATGGATGGTTTATGATGCTTAGGGATAGATTAATGTTTTTCCCCTTCTTGATTAGTGGTCCTAATGCTAGATTTGCTTGAGAAAGCTTGTTTAGATCAAAGGGCATTTCCCACGCACAAGGTGTTCGATGAAATGCCTAGATGAACTCATCAAGAGATATTCGTTCCTAGCCTATGATAGTAGTTGTCTAGGGTGTTTATTTGGTTGATCTTGGATATCTATACTTAATGCTTGCGAATTAATAATTCACAAATGAGAATTTGATCTTGGATTAATAATTAGCATGGTGATTAGTCCCTTGAGAGAGGATTAATCACACTTAATGATCATTGCCCAGGGATTAGCTTTGTTCGAGTGTTAAGCATCATAAATTAGCCATGGATCACCTAGAATCGATTACCCCATCATTGGATTCGCTTTTATTATTGAAATCAATTTCGTTTAGTTTCATTAGTCTTGTTACTTGTCTTAATTCAATTAGTTTAATTAGTGAAACTTCAATCAACATTGCTTGCTTAGATTAAGATGTTCTATGCATTCTTAGTGGCTGAATCAACACCCATTTGGATTGACACCTCATATACTACATAGTATATTGAGAATTGATCTCAAATTAGACTTCAAAAAGTCTACTATCAAATACACCTCAGCCTCTAACCCAGATCTTATCGCACCTGATTACTGGACCGTAATCCCTCATGCGCTTTAACCTGGCTCATTTTTAAGGGTTCTTGGATTTTGTAAGAGAGATCTTGATTTTATTTATGCAATCTAAGTTTTAGTGTCTTAATCTCTTCTAATCTTTCATTTTTCTATTCTCTAATCATGATTAACAACCTCTTTCATGAGATTTGGTGTGTTCTTCATGATTAGTGAGTAGTTCTTTTTAGAACTCATGGATGAGGTAGATTAGGGGAGTTTAGTGATTGATCTATGATGTTTAGGGCTTAGTTTACATCTTTCCTCTCTTATTTAGTGTTCATAATGCTAGATTAGGTTTGAGAGAGTTAATCTAGATCATAGGGAATTTCATGCACACAAGGTGTTCGATGAAATTCCCCAAAGAGCTAAATAAGATATTTTACTTGTTTAACCTATGAGAGTAGTTGTTTAAGGAGTATTAGGGCTAATGGAACTTATGATTAATGTTTGTTGATTAACTTTTCACAAATGAGAGTTTGTTCTTGATTAGTTAATTAGCAAAGTGATTAAGGCCATGAGAGTGGATTAATCTTGTTTAAGTGTTCTAGGCTAAGGGAAATTGCTTGATTGTGTGAAATGGCATTATAGGTTGATCATTAAAGTCCCCAAAGTCAATAACCTCATCCAAGAGCTTGCCTTTATTAATTTCTTAATCTCGTTTAGCATTGCTTATTACTTGCTCGTTTAAATTTGAATCATTAGGTTGTTAGATAATCAAAACCCCCTTTATTTGCTTAACTTAAGAAGTTGTATGTATTCTTGGTGTCTTGAAACTTCACCCATTGGTTCGATACCTCTTATGCTACATAGGCATTTAGAGTAATTGATTCTAAAGACTTGCAAAAATCTTGCATCAATTTGGCATCATTGCCACTTGGGTTTAGCTTTCAACATTAGGATTTTACTTCTTTTTGAGATTAAGCCTTTTTCTCTTCTTTTGTTTACTAATCTCTCTTTCTAACTCTCTCTTGTAGGTGCATGAACTTGCGTCCTAACGGCAACAACAATCTTGTTGAGCCACGAGACGACATCCACCTTCTACAACGCGGTCTTAGAGCAAGAAGAGAGAGGGAACGGGTTGTACACATTGTTAGGCTTGGTATGGAGAACGTGCAAGTGAACCCGGTTGGAAACAACAATGACCACGTTGCTAATGCTCCTCATCAAGAAGCAAATGGTGGTAATGGAAACCACCACCCACCCGCCCATAATGCTAGAGCTCCACACCACTTTGATCGAGCTCAAAACGTTGTTGGCGCGGGTGATTTGGCCAATGCTCATGTCAACCGCCAAGGGATTCGAGCACCACCGGTTGAGACCAACGAATTTGAGGTCAAAGCTAGCTTCATCAACATGGTGCAAAGCAACAAGTTTCATGGCTTGGCGGTGGAAGATCCTCTTGATCACTTAGATCACTTTGACCGGATTTGTGGCTTGACAAAGATGAACGGTGTCTCGGAGGATAGCTTCAAGCTAAGGTTGTTGATATGCTCAAATTAATACCCTATAAGTACTAAAGCAGTTGTTGTAGTATATGTAGGGGTCGAACCACAAAGACTCAAGAAAGTCACACAATAGATTATATAGACTCGAATTAAGCTAAACCAAAAGATGTAATTGAAAGCAATACGTAAATTAAAAGTGTTGTAAGTCGATTGGAAGAAGATAGGCTCATGGTATTTCTCAGGAATTCAATTAATGTAGATAAACTAACTAACATGATTCAGATTTAGCGCGGTTCTTGAACTCAAATCACTAAAGTATAGCTAACCAACTCTCGTTGCGAAAACTATCTAAGTCTAAATCCTAGAATTCCAAATCTCTTTGCGAATCCTAAAGTCTAAACCAGATTTTAGTTCAAGTTTGATTTGTTTACAAAACAACTAAACCAAATCTCTTTGCGAATAGTTATTTTGCTCACCCTAAGTTCTATCAGGTAATTAATCGCACTCTCGTGCCTAATCAATTATCCTAAGATCTAAGTTCTAGATTCGTCAACCTAGAATTAGCTATGAGAACAACCTATGGTGAAGAACTAATTCATATGGTGAATCCTAATTAACTAATTAACCTAACATTCAGAAAAAATCCTTATGAGAACCCTGAACCTAATAAGGGATCTACTCAGACATGGAGATTGAAAACAACATGATTGAATAGATCATCAAAGAAATCAATCAGAAACAGGAGTTCAGAGTTGTCTCTCCAAAAACCAGAATAAAATAAAGCTTAGCCTCCAACAGGTGGCTGAAAAACCTAATTATAATGCTAAAACACGTTTTGGGGCTAAATTGTAAATAATAAGTCTTCTGGGCAATTTTGCAATTCTTCAACTCTTCATAAAAGTCGCGATTCGTGTCTTGCTGCAGTGAGTATCGACCGATACTAAGGTAGTTTCGATCGATACTGAGGCTTCAAATCGGGTACTCAGCCACACGAACTTCTGCTTTGCTCCAAAATGCTCCAAAAAGCTCCAATATCTCCAATTATGCTCCAAACGTGCTAAAACCTGTAAAAGACTCTAAAACACTACAAAATAGTAGAAAGACTCTATAAAACGGACTTATATCATGGCTTAAAAGGGGTAAAAACCATGATATATTAACTCCCCCAGACTTAGCATTTGCTTGCCCTCAAGCAAATAGAAGACTAAACCATATAAAGAGGTTTGAAAACACAGAGACTCACCTGTTTATGAAACATTGCAATGACCCTTTTCCCAAGCACCCAAATGTCACCTAACCAGTTCCAAGACTAACCACCATGTACTTCTCCTTAGGCATTCGCAGGTTCCCCAGACTACACACATTATTTCGCAGCTTCATTCAATTAAACCCATCATCGCCAGTTTCATCGCTGTGATTAATACCAAGAACCTTCTAGATTCTTTCCCATACAATATCATGACAAGGAACCACCCAATTTCACACTTTTTGTATCATTTTCTCTCCCCCAGACTTATTTCTTATTGTGTTCTTTTCTTCTTTTTTTTAGATCCGCATATACACATTAAGGTCTGAAACGCGAGTATTGATGGTGTTTGCCACCGAATCCCCGGTTCTTTCCTCTCTATGTATCAAAGGCATAGGCGAATAGTGGTATCACGGGAAATTTTCCTAACCTCGCTTCCAACCTTTGTGTGATCATTTCTTCACAAGTAGAATAATGGGATCGCTGGAAATTTTCCTAGCCCTCTACTCAGAAGAAAATCATTTCATCTTTTTATGCTCTTATTTATTAACTTATAACAGAGGAGGGAGATACCATTACTTTAAACACATGGGTTCCTTTGTCAGATACGAATGAGGAATCAAGCTCTATGAATACTAACCACGTTGATGAAGTGCAGAAATTTGGCTCAGGCTTTAAAAGAACTATGCTGGAAACATGTGTGTCTTCTAGTTAACTGGTCAGCCTTTGGATTTTTCATTAGTCGATATGTAACTGATTCTGTAACAGTGGTCACTTAGAAGCAAAGTCAGAACAAAAGAGTCAAGAACACGATCATAGTCTCCAACAAATTTTGACTCAATAAAACGACAAATGACTCAAAAATTACTGACTCTAAGAAAAACAAACACAATGTCAGCGACTACCTCCCCCAGACTTAAACAACACTGTCCCTAGTGTTATCTAGCCTAGAGGTGGTAAAAGAAAACAGAAGAGCTGAGTGGATTGGTGAAAATCGAAGGGGGCGTACCTGAGATGGTGATGAGTGTCGACCGATACAGAACTGGTATCGATCGATACTCGTAGCAAGTTTCTGCTCCTTCGTCGCGTGGATTGTGTCGATCGATACCAGTTGGGTGTCGATCGACACTGATCTTCTGAATCTGCTGCTTCACGTGAAACACAAAACCAAAAACCAAAAATTAAAAACGAAAATAAAAAATGTATGTACAGACTCACCAGTGGGTTGCCTCCCATAAAGCGCTTGTTTAACGTCACGAGCTTGACTTTGCTCAGGTGATCAGTCGGAGCGAGGTTGAGAGCTTACTCCCATGCAAGTTCCACAGCTAGATACTTCCAGACTCAGAGTTCTACTCAACATGCTCTCTATAACCTCCTTTCCTTTCTCTTTCAGCTCCGGAGTAAGAATGATTCTAGCCTTGAAGAATGGTTTTGAGGTTCCTTTGCACTTCACCTTATATTCAATCGAGTCCCCATCACACTTCTGAGGGATTAAAGTCATAGAGGGAGCACCTTTTACTCCTTTGTTATTTACCTTCTTCTTTCCCTTAGCTGTTTTGACGTCTTTCTTGGTGATGACAGAAGGACGATCTAGAATGTCCATGACAGTTGGCACGTTAGGAGGTTCTTCCAAAGGATCAGCTACCAACGTCTCTCCTGTGACAACAGCGATGCAAGAGACATGTGTGGTAGCTCCTCTAGTAGGAATGGCTTTGTAGTACACCCCCTTGTCAATGTATGAGAACGAGATTCTCTTGCTGGGTGTGTCCATAATGGCACCAACCGTAGCCATAAACGGTCTTCCAAGAATCAACTGCGTATTAGATTTTACACTCATCTCCACAACCTGAAAATCAGTAGGAACCAGACAATCGCCTACTTCAACCATCAAATCAGGGATTGTACCGTATGGAAGTGAGGTGAAACAATTCGCAAATGTGAGAGATGTCTTAGGAGATCGAATATCAGCTTCCAATCTCTCTGCAATTGCCCTTGACATGACATTGACGCTAGTCCCCGAGTCAACGATAGACTCTTTGAATTTAACTCCAGAGATAGAGCATGGAACTGAGAATATTCATGGGTCTTCCCTCTTAATCAGCTGTTTCATCGGAGGTGGTGTACTTCTGGCTTTGATAAAGAGTGCTTTGATCTCTTCCTCAGTTTCTCTGCAATTTTGGAAGTAACACTCCAAATGACGGTTTTCAAAAGCTTCTTCAAAAGATATAGTGTGGGGAATCCTCCTGACCATCTTCTCAAAAGCGAGCAACTTCTCCGCAGTAATAGGGTTCATGAGATGTCTAGGTGGTCGAGGATATGGCACCTTAGGTTTGTAGACCCTCTCTGGCGTCACATCAGGTGTTTTCTCGACTGCAGGGTCAGTGTCGATCGATACATGGTGGGTATCGATCGACACACGAGGGCTTGAGATGTCCCGTGAAAGTATGGGTGGTGTCGGTCGATGCGTGTTGTTTTAAAACGTCTTTGGCAGATCCTTGGACGGGTATCGACCGATGCTGGGTGGTATCGATCGATACTGGGGCGATTTCGGGAGCCTCATCGTCGTCATCTTCAGCAAGATCAACGAGATTCTTTGCAGTTAGGCCAATTTTCACTCCTGGATCGACCTCTTCATCACTTCTTAAGGTCATTGCATTGACGTGTTCATTCTGTGCATGAACCATCTTTCCCTTGACAGCTGCTGCAGTCTGAGCAATTTGAGTTTCTAACATCTATGAATGAATACTGAGAGCTTCAATTTTTCCATTTAGGTCTGTGTACATAGCATCCATCTTCCCATTGAAATCCACTGTCATCTTCTGCTGTCCCTCAAGAATCTGTTCAAGCATGGATTCAACCTTGTTCTCTGGAGACTTGGGTGGGTGAGGTGGGTATTGATACCTTTGACTTTGAAATCCAGCACCACCAATGTAGTTAACACCTTTCACTTCATCCTCATCAGCAAAGTGAACAGCTTTCTTCGTCTTACCCATCAGGAGATTGTGCACTGAATCCAGCTTGGCTTGAACCTCAGCAATCTGCAATCCATCCAAATTTCCAGCCTGCTTCTTCTGCTCAAAGTCTGCATTCTTGGTGCTATTGCTAGACGCCAAGTTCTCAATCAGCACATAAGCATCGTCAGGATATCTGGTGTTGAAATTTCCATTACTCGCAGCATCTAAGGCCATCTGATACCTCCAATCAATCCCTCTGAAGAAGATACCCAGAAACTGAACCTTAGTGTACCCGTGATGTGGGCAATCCCTCTGATATGATTTGAATCTCACCCAAGCAGCCTTGAACGCCTCAGTCGCTCCTTGAGAAAATTGGGAGATCTTATTCCTAAGCTCCTCTGATCTTGCATCATCATAGAAATTGTTCAAGAATGCATTCTTGGTCTCCTCCCAGGTAGTCAGCGATCCAGGAGGTAACTGCTTCAGCCAGTAAGCTGCATCCCCACCAAGAGAGTATGGGAAAAGCTTACAGAAGAGGAAATCATAGGACACTCGATCGTACTTGATGCTAGTGACCAAATCCTCAAATATCTCAATGTGATCCATAGGGTGTTCATGAGGAAGATCATAAAAAGGATGCTGACCCACAAGAGTGAAGTATGCAGGTTTCAGCTCAAAGTCATTCCTCTGAAAAGTAGGAATGCGAATCGTTGATCGATTGGCGTAGAACTGATATGGCCTGTTGTAGTCACCAATCGTCCTCTCTCGAGCAACCACATGATTTGCGGGATTCTTGCGCCCAAATTGCGCTGCAGCCTCATTGACAATTTCAGGGGCAATGACGTTTCCTTCTTCGTTAAGACGCTGCCCTCGCTCATTGCACAAATAACCCTCTTGGTCTCTCAAAGTTCCAGCATCATCACGAACCAAAATCACTGAATTGTTCATCTCTGCTGGCGTCTTTGCTTTCCTGATTGTGCGTTCCAAGTTTGCTAGCTCCTCGTTGGAAAGATTAACTAGCTGAGTGTTCTTGTTTCTCCTGGTTTGGTGATTATGCATACACCTGAAAAAAACAAGAGTCAAAAGCACATAAGTAACCAAAATACGCGCAGGGTATCGACCGATACCACTAGGGTGTCGATCGATACTCTACGATTTAGACGAAATTCTTAGCTAAAATCTAATGGCGAAATTGAGTCCCCGGCAACGGCGCCAAATTTGATATGCTCAAATTAATACCCTATAAGTACTAAAGCAGTTGTTGTAGTATATATAGGGGTCGAACCACAAAGGCTCAAAAAAGTCACACAATAGATTATATAGACTCAAATTAAGCTAAACCAAAAGATGTAATTGAAAGCAATACGTAAATTAAAAGTGTTGTAAGTCGATTGGAAGAAGATAGACTCATGGTATTTCTCAGGAATTCAATGAATGTAGATAAACTAACTAACATGATTCAGATTTATCGCGGTTCTTGAACTCAAATCACTAAAGTATAGCTAACCAACTCTCGTTGCGAAAACTATCTAAGTCTAAATCCTAGAATTCCAAATCTCTTTGCGAATCCTAAAGTCTAAACCAGATTTTAGTTCAAGTTTGATTTGTTCACAAAACAACTAAACCAAATCTCTTTGCGAATAGTTATTTTGCTCACCCTAAGTTCTATCAGGTAATTAATCGCACTCTCGTGCCTAATCAATTATCCTAAGATCTAAGTTCTAGATTCGTCAACCTAGAATTAGCTATGAGAACAACCTATGGTGAAGAACTAATTCATATGGTGAATCTTAATTAACTAATTAACCTAACATTCAGAGAAAATCTTTATGAGAACCCTGAACCTAACAAGGGATCTACTCAGACATAGAGATTGAAAACAACATGATTGAATAGATCATCAAAGAAATCAATCAGAAACAGGAGTTCAGAGTTGTCTCTCCAAAAACCAGAATAAAATAAAGCTTAGCCTCCAACAAGTGGCCGAAAAACCTAATTATAATGCTAAAACACGTTTGGGGGCTAAATTGTAAATAATAAAGTCTTATGGGCAATTTTGCAATTCTTCAACTCTTCATAAAAGTCGCGATTCGTGTCTTGCTGCAGTGAGTATCGACCGATACTAAGGTAGTGTCGATCGATACTGAGGCATCAAATCGGGTACTCAGCCACACGAACTTCTGATTTGCTCCAAAATGTTCCAAAATGCTCTAAAAAGCTCAAATATCTCCAATTATGCTCCAAACGTGCTAAAACCTGTAAAAGACTCTAAAACACTACAAAATAGTAGAAAGATTCTATAAAACGGACTTATATCATGGCTTAAAAGGGGTAAAAACCATGATATATAAGTTGTTCCCATTCTCTCTTTGGGACAAGGCAAGGCAATGGGAAAAGAACCTTCCCCAAGGTTCCATCACTTCTTGGAATCAATGCAAAACCGCATTTCTTGCCAAGTTCTTCTCCCATTCTAGAACGGCTAAGCTATGAAATGAGATCTCGAGCTTCACTCAAAGAGCAAATGAGAGCTTCAATGAAGCTTGAGAGCGGTTTAGGGGCTATACAACGCAATGCCCTCATCATGGATTCTCGGATGCTTCCCTCTTGAGAACACTCTACCGTGGAGCACTTCCAAATATCTGTATGTTGCTCGATACCGCTTCTAATGGAAACTTCTTGGCCAAGGACGTGAATGAAGCAATGGAGTTGGTTGAGAACCTTGCTTTGAGTGATGGAACATATGGTGATGAGTATGATCGGTCTACAAGGACCACAAGCGATTTTGAGGAGCAACGAAGAACCAAGGAGATGAAAGCTCTAAGTGAAAAATTGGATAAGCTTGACAAGCTTATCACTACATCTCAAAAGGCGGTTCACTTTGTTGGTGATTGTGAAGCAAACCAAGGGTTCCAAGAACAAATGGTGGATTTGAGAAACAAAGAAGAAGTGCACTATGTCGGGAATCATGGTGGCTATCAAAAGAACTTCAACAACAATCAACAACAAAGCTTTGTCCCTCAAAATCAATTTCAAGGGAACCAAGGAGGCTACTACAACAAAGCTCCATTTATGCCTCAACCCGGTTCTCAAGGCAAAAACTCCATGCCTCAAGACCTTGATATGAAGAACATGCTTCAACAACTTCTTCAAGGACAAGCTAATGGAGCAATGGATGTGAGCAAGAAGATGGAGGATATCTATACCAAAGTAGCTAGCTCCTACAATGATTTACATAAGAAGCTTGAGGCATTGAGCTCAAGAGTGCAACAAATGGAGACCAAAGGAGCCATTTCTTCATCACCTCAACCTCCAAGTTCTTCAAACGGGAAAGCCATACAAAACTCAAAGGAGTATTGCAATGCCATCTTCTCAAATGAATCACGTCCCATTGATGATCATGAAGCCGCCATTAGAGAAATTGAGTCTCTACTTTATGGTTCACATGTCAAAGCGCTTTCCCCTAGAGACGTTCCCTTGAAGCTCAATGTGGACATCGAGGAACAAGGTGGGGGGGATGACTTTTGGGAATGATGAGGACGTGACCATGGTTGAAGACAAGGGTAGTGTCGATTGCATTTATTCACCAAGCACGACAAGGATTGAGCCTAAGTCTCTCCCCAAGCTTGGGAATCCCGGTAAGTTCTCCATCGCTTGCTCTCTTGGAGATTTGGAGATTGAGGATGCTTTATGTGACTCCGGTTCAAGTGTGAACGTCATGTCCCGTGAGATGCTTAAGAGCCTAGGGATAAGAAACCTCACTCATCACCCATCACCCATCACTTTCGGAGATGCCTCTTCACGGAAACCGCTTGGTTTTCTTGAAGATTATCCGCTTAAAGTTGGGAATTGTATAGTCCCAACGGATTTCGTTGTTATGGAAATGAAGAAGACCAACAAGCTCCCACTTCTCCTTGGAACCCCATTCCTACTTACTACTAGTGCTAGAATGGATTTCAAAAACCAAAGGGTAGTTCTCTTGAATGTGGATGACAAGGTATACTACCCAATGAGGACTTATTGAAGATGATGGGTTTCGTGATGAAGAAGTGAAGTATATGGATATATGTGAGATGGTTGATGAAGCTCCACCCCCAAAGGTTCATGAAGAGAAAGAGAAGTCTCTTGAGAAGAAGGATTTGGGTTATGGTAATGGTAAAGAAGCTTCGGGATTTGATAAAGCTTGCTTGGAATCGCCCCCTCCAATCGCAATGGACAATGAAGTTGAGGGTAGCAAGAACGCAAAGAAGAAGACAAATGCCAAGGCTAAGATGGAAAACGGATCAAGCAAGCTTCATGGGTCTAGGTCCGAGCCAAGCCAGCCCTCTATGATGACTCTCACCCCATGGAAACATGAAAATGGGGTAGTTGAGTACAAGATCAAATGCAAAGGTCGGTCCAAGCCTTTTGCCTCGGTCAAAGCCATCCTTACACCGTAGCTTAAAGAGAAGGGACAAGCCGGTCTACAAGAGGTAATGAGCAAGGTCCTCAAGCTCGAGCTCAAAGATCCGCCATGGAGTGCTCACACTCCTCTCTCACCCGCCTAAAAAGGGTAACCAAAGTCAAACTTAGTGACTCTAAACAAAATGCTCTTGGGAGACACCCCAAGCTTATCATTGTACATACTTTATGTTTGTGTCTTTCTATGTTTTTTTTGTTCTTTTTGATGGGTTTGCTTAGTGTGAGTAGGTTCTTGATGGTCTAATGGTCATGGACTTAAGGACATAGGTGTGTAGGATTGAGGTGATGAAGCATGGACACCCTTGATCCCTCTCGTTCCCTCCATTCATTTCCAAGGTAATACTCCAAACTTCGTACATAGCGCTTAGAATCATATCTTTTTTTTTTTTTTTTTCCATGCATTGTTTAGCTCTCACTTAAGCTTCTATTACACAAGGGATTGTGTAATTTAAGTTTGGGGGAGGATTTGTGTGTTATCTAACATTGTTTTTGGTGTTCTTATTTTGTCTTTTGCATCTTGAGTCTCATGCATATCATGCATTTTCAATAATTTTGAAAAGTTTTGAACTTTTGTGCATTTCATATCTAGGATTGAGTCTAGATGCATAGCATATACGTATTGCATTCATGTGCATTGGGAGCAATGATATGATTTTTCCTTGTAGAGTACCATTTTTAGAGCTTGATTCAATGTCCTCGTTGTTTGTTGTTTGATGCTTTTGATCTCGTGTTGAAATCAAGGATGAACCATATTCTGATCTCGCGTTTCATTACTAGGGTCTTAGCTAAAGCAAGTTTTGATTTGATTCCAATCCTACTTAAGTGAAAACCATAATTTTGACATTGAAATTATCATGCTTGTGCATTGCATAGTGAATTCATGGTTACTTCATACATATTTGGGCTATCTTATCCACTTTGCCACTCTCCTCAAATAGCCGATTCTCATCATTGGAACGGTTAACCACTCCCTTGACCCAACTGTCCTTGAAGCCAAAACTATTTGTGAGTGTTGTGAGGCCTTTTTCGAATCAACTAGGCAAAAAGTGTTGAGTTTAGAACGACAAGGAGAAGCTTTCGTGTAGAACTAGCTTGACATCAATGGGCTAGACATAGGTTAAGGCTAGATAGGATGGGAACTTGGGATAAGGAAAAGAAAAGAGAATGTGGAAATGGAGGAAAGATTTGGAGAAAAGGTAGAGGATAAGCAAATGCTTGAAATGGTTGGCAAAAAAAAGATGTTGGAACAGCTCTAAGTGATAAAGAAAAAATAGTCTCTAGTCTTTGAAAGAAAGAAGAAAAGCCAAAAACGGCTAAGGTACTATAAAAGAAATAAGAGAGACTAGAGAATGTAAAGAAGAGCTAAGTAAAGAAAAATGTTGAAAGCCAAGCCATTTGGTGAAGAAGGAAATTCCCTAAGTACTTAAGAGAATAAGAAAAGGTGAAACGATATGAGTGGTTGAGGGCAAATGGCCTTGTGAAAAGGGTAGTCTAGGAAGAATCTTCATTAGGGTTTAGAGATTAGGAGTTAAGATCGATCATTGGGTAGATGGAAGTCATCCTTGTATGCATCTATTGGGCTTTACTCTTAGCATTTTGCTATAGTTGATTCTTTTTGAGAGATCCCCTTTGCTCGGAAACCGCTACTTGTATTGAGATCACCTTTATCTCAAAACCTTTACCCTAGCCAAATGGATTCACTTGTCTTGCATGAGCATGATTTACTTGAACCATAATGAATGTTAAAGGATTGGATGATATGAATGCTTGTGTAGGTTGAGGCTTGAATTTGATTCGTGTAGGAAAAGATATGGCTAGCTCTTTTTTAGTAGACTTGTTTGATCGCATTTTAGAGCTACCAACTTGGACATTGAGTGGAATTCTTTTTATGGTACTTGTGGATTTGAGCTCCCATTTTTAATCCTCTCTCTCTTCTTATTCTTATTTGCTTGAGGACAAGCAAATGTTTAAGTTTGGGGGAATTGATATCTTCATATTTTACAGGTTCTAGCATACATTTTACTTAGAGTTTTGTGTCATTTGCATGCATAATCATGGTTTTGTCTTGCATTTAGGTCTCATTTAGAGTTTATGACATTTTCATTAGGTCCTAGTGAGTTCTTGCATGTCTTGGAGTATTTTCTAGGTGATTGGAGACAATTTGGAGAAATGGACCAAAGTATAATGCAAGGGTCATCCAAACCGTCCAAAAGAACCTGCCGAACGAAGGCTCTCTGATCTGATTTAGCTTCGGAGGTGTTCATGAAGTTATAGAGGGATGAGTTATCTTTCTACCGGAGTTTTAATCAAGCCATTTGGACGTGTGGTTTGGGAGATATGACAGATTCACTGGAGGTATGTCCGCCTGGCCGAGACAGTTTCGACCAGCACCGCACCGTGCATCCAATATGACCGTCCGGTGCAGGGACAGAACATTTTGGTGCTAAGCACCGGACCATGCTCTCATTCCACACCGAGTGCACCGTCCGGTGCGCTTCCCACCTTCCCTCACCATCATTTCACACCGCACCGTGCATTCAATGTGACCGTCCGGTGTAGAGACAGAAGCTAAGCACCAGACCGTTTCATCTTCTTACACCGAGTGCACCGTCCGGTGTTGGTGTCACGACCCAAAATCCGACCGGGTCAAAACCCGGTTTGTCCCGGGTTGACCCGGTTTGCCCCCTTTTACTATTTAAGCCCAAAAACCTAATTTTATTTTTATCTCTTTTTCTCTTGTTAAAAACCTCCTTTTTAAGGGTTTTTGGATTTTGTAAGAGAGATCTTGATTTTATTTATGCAATCTAAGTTGTAGTGTCTTAATCTCTTCTAATCTTTCATTTTTCTATTCTCTAATCATGATTAACAACACCTCTTTCATGAGATTTGGTGTGTTCTTCATGATTAGTGAGTAGTTCTTTTTAGAGCTCATGGATGAGGTAGATTAGGGGAGTTTAGTGATTGATCTATGATGTTTAGGGCTTAGTTTACATCTTTCCTCTCTTATTTAGTGTTCATAATGCTAGATTAGGCTTGAGAGAGTTAATATAGATCATAGGGAATTTCATGCACACAAGGTGTTCGATGAAATTCCCCAAATAGCTAAATAAGATATTTTACTTGCTTAACCTATGAGAGTAGTTGTTTAAGGAGTATTAGGGCTATAGGAACATATTTTACTTGCTTAACCTATGAGAGTAGTTGTTTAAGGAGTATTAGGGCTATTGGAACTTATGATTAATGTTTGTTGATTAACTTTTCACAAATGAGAGTTTGTTCTTGATTAGTTAATTAGCAAAGTGATTAAGGCCATGAGAGTGGATTAATCTTGTTTAAGTGTTCTAGGCTACGGGAAATTGCTTGATTGTGTGAAATGGCATTATAGGTTGATCATTAAAGTCCCCAAAGTCAATAACCTCATCCAAGAGCTTGCCTTTATTAATTTCTTAATCTCGTTTAGCATTGCTTATTACTTGCTCGTTTAAATTTTAATCATTAGGTTGTTAGATAATCAAAACCCCCTTTATTTGCTTAACTTAAGAAGTTGTATGTATTCTTGGTGTCTTGAAACTTAACACATTGGTTCGATACCTCTTATGCTACATAGGCATTTAGAGTCATAGGCATTTAGAGTAATTGATTCTAAACACTTGCAAAAATCTTGCATCAGCTACTCTATAAGGAAAAAATCAGCATTGCTCCCTATGCACATGCAATGCAACCTATATGCTACTAGACTCGATCCTATTCATGAAATGCAAACTAAATGACTTCTTTTTTTGTGGTTTAGAATTTTCAAAAAATTTCGATTTTTTTTTGTTTTTCTATGCCTTAGATGAATGCATGAAATGCATGAGACTCAAAATGCTAAAATCAAAATAAACAAGATTAGATGCCAGTCCTTCCCCAAAACTTAAATCACACCGTCCCGGTGTGAAATAAATTCAAGGAAAGAACCAAAAACAAAAGAAAACTATACAATGCATGAGACTCAAAAGAAAAGAAAAGTATATACAAGAGTTTTGGAAACGTACCTAGAAACTTTGAGACAGGGATGAAGACCCCATCGAGTAGGACTGGTTGCTTGAAACGGGAGACGGATGCGGTTGGTGGCTCATTGGGGGCTTCTTCCTCGGAGTCACGAGACTCGTCGGTGGCGCTTCTTGTTTCTGCGGCGTTCTTCCTACGTGCTCTCTTGCGGAAAGCTTCCAATGGAGGGTCGGTGGTCCGGTTGTAGAGATGTTCTTGGGTTGGATAGAAGATAACATTCCTTGGGTCCCGGAGGTTGGTGAGAGCGGGATTGGGCAACAAAACTTGAGCGAGGGATGTCTTGGTGAGTTCAATGTTGTATGCGATCTTGCCGTCGATCATCCCTTTGTAGAACCTAGTCTTTGCAAGATATGCCGCATCCAAAAACTTCCACTCATTGGCGCTAAGTGAGAGCTTGATACCCTTCGCCTTGAGAATAGGCGTGATGAGCCATACAATGCATATGGCGGCCTTCTTCGCCTTTGTCTTCCACGCCCAATTCCGACAAGCGAACAATTGCCTCACCAAGAGGGAGGCGAGACAGGGCAGTCTCTCCGGTCCGTTGAAGTCTTTCCCATTGCGTAGAGTGGGAGGAATGGGCTTCAAACCGAGCCCCAATAATTCCATCTCCTCCGTTGTGATCGTGTCAATCTCCACCTTCGCATAGAACATGTGAACCAATGCCTTGTGCGCATAACGGATAGCCGGGTGCCTTATGCTTGCGTTCCTAGAGGCGCCGGCCACAAAGTCACCGGATGCAATTGTTCCCCAAAGTCGGCGGAGCTCTAGCTTCGGGTAATCGAAGTATTCTCCACCATAAGTCCCTTCTTCCTTGAACCAGTATATCTCGCATATCTCCCGGAAGGTGACCTCATAGGTGACGGCATTAAGCCGAAACTTCAACGTTCCAAACCCGGCATCTGCATCCGCCGTTTCATTGAATTTTGCTCTAAGCGTCGCTAGGAACATGCAAGAGAGCGCCTTGAAAGCTTCATGTGTCATGCTCATGAACTTGCTAAGGCCCATGTTCTCAAAAGCATCAACACGTTGTCGCTTATCCCCATCTTGTCCAACATCTTCAAGTCAATGAACTTTCCTTGTTCAAACTTCATCCCGCAAAACTTTGTAAAGTATTCACCCTCGGTTGGCTTTGCCGCTTGAACTTCCGCCCCGGAGTTTTACTCACTTGAGTTCTCACTTTCAAACTCCTCTTCGACTTCCTCCACTCTCTTGCCTTTACCCTTATTGGAGCGGACAAGCTCTATCCCGCTAGGTAGAGAATTCGATGCCTTCTTGGATTTGGTGCTTGTACCCTCGGTCTTGCCTTTTGCATTGGTGGCCTTAGCAATTCCTTTCCCTTTTTCCGCGGCGGTAGCTTTGGCAGCGCCTTTCCCTTTTCCAACGGTTGAGGCCTTGGTCCGTGCTCGTGTCGATGGAGCGCCTTTGTCCGTCATTGTGCCTACAAATATCTGTGAGACAAATTGTGAGCATATGTATAATGGCTTCTCAAAATCAAACAAAGGTTCTCCAAAAAATGAACTAAGAGCAATAAACAAGGCAATATTCCACACTTAGCAAACTAATTCTCCAAATTGCAATCCCTAATTCCCATCTATCTCAAAATCCCAATTCCTCAAATTTTCATCAAACTAGCACATATAGGCACATGAATCATCAAGTTCAAGCATAGATAAGCCATCCCCAAGGTCTATGCACAATTGAAACACCTTATCTAACCATATTCATGAAATTTTTACTCAAGAACAAAACCATGGTTTTTGAGAAAACGAAATGATGAAATACCTTGGGGGTTGGGATTAAATGCCTAAGATGATGATGAATCCAAAAAGAGTGATGAAAACCGAGAATTTAGGGCCTTAAATCACGAAATTCGGATGAGAATTGAGAAAGTTATGGAGAAAGGAGAAGAGAAATCGCGAAAACGGCTTGAAAGAAAGAGAGAGGTTTCGCGTGGAAGAAGAAGGGTAAGGTAACTTACCTGGGCCGGGTCGGGTCTTACCTGGGCGGGAACCGGGTCGGTCAATGAAATTTAAAAATTTGGTCAACACCGACGTCACACATCGGTATTTCACGTCGGTATTGGCAAATTTTTAAATTTGCGCTGCCGAGTACCGATGTCACACATCAGTATTGCCAATCGGTGCTAAGAGCATTTTGTTTCTGTTGCAATACTGATATGTGGTACCGATATGTGGTCTCGGTATTGATCCTGGCGAGGTTTTTTTTTTTTTTTTACTTTGATGATGCGTACTGACGTGCCTCATCGGTATTGCAGCTCGGTGCCAAGACCGTTTTGTTTCTGTATCAACACCGATTTGTTGTACCGATTTGTGATGTCGGTATTGCTCCTTCTCCCTTGTTGAACTTAGAGCCCCTAGAAACACTTAACAAAAACATCAAAAAGTACTAGCAAAGATAGACAAGGAGAAAAATAAGGGTATGTACAAGGATAAACTTGGGGTGTCTCCCAAGAGCACTTTGTTTAACGTCACTAAGTTCGACGTTGGTTACCGCATTCAAGCGAGCGGAACATCATTGAGAGGAATTGAGACTCCTTCCTCAATGATTTCATTTGCGTGGTATGGCTTGAGTCTTTGTCCATTTGCAACGAACTCTTCCCCGTTCTTGTTCACGAGAACAACGGCTCCATAAGGTCTCACCTCTTTGATTTCAAATGGACCGGACCATCGAGACCGCAACTTTCCGGGAAATAGCTTCAACCGGGAGTTGAATAGCAACATTTGGTCTCCGGCTCTAAAATTCTTACGCACAATCTTCTTGTCGTGAAACGCCTTGGTCCGTTCCTTATAGATCTTTGAACTTTCGTAAGGTTCTAGCCTAATCTCATCGAGCTCTTGGAGTTGGATCAAACGCCTCTTTTGTGCCGTCTTAAGATCAAAATATAGAAGCTTCAGAGCCCACATGGCCTTGTACTTAAACTCGAGCGGCAAGTGGCATGCTTTCCCGTAGAGAAGATTGAACGGTGTAGTCCCAATAGGTGTTTTGAACGCCGTCCGGTATGCCCAAAATGCATCGTCTAGCTTCTTAGCCCAATCTTTTCTCGAGCTACCCACGGTCTTCTCTAGTATGGCCTTGATTTGTCGGTTTGAGACCTCCACTTGGCCGCTTGTTTGAGGGTGGTATGGTGTGGCCACTTTATGCTTAACCATGTGCTTCTTGAGTAGACTCTTGAAAACCTTGTTGATGAAGTGGCTTCCCCCATCACTTATGACAACTCTTGGCACCCCAAACCTCGGAAAGATGATAGTCTTGAAAATCTGAGAACTACCTTAGCATCATTGGTCGGACTAGCGATTGCTTCGACCCACTTGGACATGTAGTCTACCGCTACCAAGATATATTGGTTTCCATATGAAGAGGGGAACGGTCCCATGAAGTCAATGCCCCAAACGTCAAAAATTTCAACCTCAAGAATAGGATTTTGAGGCATCTCATCTCTTCTAGCAATGTTCCCCTTCCTTTGGCACGCATCACAAGCGGAGACAAAAGCATGAGCGTCTTTAAACAAACTAGGCCACCAAAAACCGGATTGGAGGACCTTTGTCGCCGTCTTGAAGGAAGCAAAATGACCTCCATAGGCCGAGCCATGGCAATGGAACAAGATCCCGTTCATTTCTTCTTCCGCCATGCATCTTCGATATAAGCCGTCCGAGCACAACTTGTATAAGAACGGTTCATCCCAATAGTACCTTGTGACGTCATGAAAGAATTTCTTCTTCTTGTATCCCTCTAAGTTAGGCGGCTCTCTTCCACAAGCCAAGTAGTTCACTAAATCCGCAAACCATGGTAGCTTTTCGTCTTGTAAACCATTTGCACTCTCAAGACCTCTCACGGCCTCAACTCCTTTCCTCAAAACACTCACCAACATCAATTGCTCCTCGGGGAGTGAATCGTTAATCGGGAGAAGGTCTTCAATGCGCATCCTAGACAAATGATCCGCAACTCCATTCTCGATACCCTTCGTGTCCACAATCTCCATGTCGAACTCTTGAAGTAGCAAAATCCATCGGAGAAGTCTCGGTTTGGTATCCTTTTTGGCATGTATATACCTTAAAGCCGCATGATCCGTGTATACCACAACCTTGGAGCCAACCACATACGAGCGGAATTTCTCCATAGCAAATACCACCGCCAACAACTCCTTTTCCGTAGTCGCATATCTTGCTTGAGTATCGTCCAATGTCCTACTTGCATAGTAGATGACATTAACCTTCTTGTCTTTCTTTTGGCCTAAGATCACTCCAACCGCGAAGTCACTCGCGTCACACATGATCTCGAACGGTAGCTCCCAATCCGGAGCTTGAACTATAGGTGCGCTCACAAGAGCCTTTTTGATCTCTAGGAACGCCTCGAGGCATTCTTCGTCGAACTTGAACTCCACTTCTTTGCAAATGAGCCGTGTGAGAGGACGGGCGATCTTTGAGAAGTCCTTGATAAACCGACGGTAGAAACACGCGTGTCCCAAGAATCTTCGAACACTAGTGACCGAAGTTGGAGGCTCGAGACTCATCATCACTTTAATCTTAGCCTTATTAACTTTGATGCCCCTCTCGGAAATCTTGTGTCCCAACACGATCCTTTCTCGCACCATAAAGTGGCATTTCTCCTAATTTAGCACCAAGTTTGTCTCCTCGCACCTTTTTAGCACCCTACAAAGATTGGACAAACAAGAAGAGAACGAGGAGCCATATACCGAGAAGTCGTCCATGAAGACCTCGACCATCTCCTCAATTAGATCCGAGAAGATCGACATCATGCACCTTTGAAATGTGGCGGGTGCGTTACATAGTCCAAACGGCATCCTTCGATAAGCAACGGTGCCATAAAGACATGTAAATTTCGTCTTCTCTTGTTCATTCGGGTGAATGGGAATTTGAAAGAATCCCGAATAACCATCTAAAAAGCAATAGAACGGGTGATTAGCAAGTCTCTCAAGCATTTGATCAATGAAAGGAAGGGGGAAGTGATCTTTCCTAGTGGCGAAGTTGAGTTTTCGATAATCAATGCACATCCTATGACTGGTGATAGTCTTAGTTGGTATCAACTCATCTTTGTCATTTTTTACCACCGTGATTCCACCCTTTTTAGGCACCACATGGACCAGGGATAACCATACACTATCGGAGATAGGATAGATAACCCCCGCATCTAGGAGCTTTAGAATCTCTTTCTTGACCACCTCCTTCAAATTAGGATTCAACCTATGTTGGTGTTCAATGGAATTCATCGATTCACTCTCTAGATGGATCCTATGTGTGCAAAGAGATGGGGAAATACCCTTAATGTCACCTAGAGAGTATCCAATTGCCTTTCTAAATTTTCTTAACTCTTTCAAAAGGGTGGCAATTTCATCTTCACTAAGCTCATCATTAACTATCACCGGGTAAGACTCATTGAGACCTAAGAAAGCGTACCTTAGCCCTTTAGGAAGCGGTTTGAGGTTCACCTTAGGTGCCTTGAGCTCGCTCCAATCGTCATCCATGCTAGACTTACCATTGCTAGCTTCTACCATGTTCTCATCATGTTCCACTTCCAAAGCAAAGCTTTCTCGTATCAAACCCAATGTAGAACCGTCTTCACACTTCATCCCTTGAGGACCCAAATCAATGAACGGAGTCTCTCTAGCCACCGGCTTGTTTGAGTCCAAGAGTAGCTTGTACCCTTCACTCGCTTCACTCAAGTACCCATGTTCACATTGGTCCTTAGTCAAAGCAACTTGCAAGCCATCTTCAAGATTCAACTCTTCAAGTAGTTCATCCGCCAATTCATCCATGATTTCGATGTAGAAGCATTGACCGTCTATAGTGGGCTTCTTCATGATGTCATTGATGTTGAATTCAAGCACCTCATCTTTACCCAAATGCAAGTCAATCTTACCCTTCCTCACATCGATGATTGCTCCCGCGGTTGCCAAGAAGGGTCTTCCAAAGATCAAAGGGTCTCTTGGCTCCTCATCCATCTCCAAGACCACAAAATCCGTTGGAACAATGAAATATCCAACAGCGATTGGTAAATCTTCAAGTAGCCCAATTGGTATTCTCACACATCTATCCGCAAGGACCAATGAGATCCTACAAACCTTGTTGATACGATGTCCCTAAGATTGCACACTCGAGATCGGTAGAAGAACGGATAGATCCTTGACTCCAAATCCGGTGAAGAATTGGAACGAGGCGGGGAGATGAACGGCTGCGTCGAGGGCTATGATCGGCACTCGGTAAACCAAATGATCAAGAGGCTAACCACCTAGAGATCGGGTGCTTTGTTTCGTTGGCTAACCACCTAAGAAACGAAGAAGAAATTTGTTGGCTAACCACCAAAAAATCGTAAAAGTCCCAAAGGAACAAAGGAGAATTTCTCTCAAACTATTTTTAATAAAAGGTGAATGAAATCGCAAATGACAAGGGAGGAGAGTATTTATAGGGAAACAAGAGGGAGGGGAAAGATCACACGATCTTTATTGTTGACTTAAAGACAAAATAAAAGAGAAAAATTAAAATAAAAGATAAGAGATAAATGGGATCTTTGGCCTCCTTTTGCGCATGGACCCTTGAGCTCCTTGATCTTGTATTAATTTGCCATGCATGATATACTTAGGAATCGTATGAAATTGGACCGCCCAAAGACAGCATAAGCCATTGCCTCGTTAAAACCTTTGCCGAAAAACCCAATGGGATAAAACCAAGCACAAGGAAAAAGAGTACAATGACTTAGCTAAGCGACCAAAGTCAAGTAGATTCCAAGTAGGATATCAAGGTGAGAACTCCATGCATACGTTGTTCCATGTCCTTGAGCTTCACGTCGTTGAGTAACTCCAAAATAGCACCGGCTAGTTTCTTGGACTTGGACCGTGTGATACGTCCCTCGGGAACGACCAATGCTGCCTCCGGAACCTCATCCAAACGGTGCGCGTCCATGATCATATCATCCCCCTCCACTTGAAAAGGATTTGTCCTCAAATCTGCTCCATCTGCAACAAAGGGAATGATATCAGCCACATTAAAACTAGAACTCACGGTATACTTACCTTGGAGATCAATTTTGTAGGCATTGTCATTGATCTTCTCCAAAATGGTGAACGGTCCATCAGCTCTTGGCAATAGCTTAGACTTCCTTTCGTCCGGGAACCGATCCTTTCTCAAGTAGATCCAAACTTGGTCTCCGGGTTCAAAGGTTCTCTTGGTCCGTCCCTTGTTAGCATACTTGCGGTATTGCTCGGTCCTTTGCTCAATGTTTTGTTTCGCCTTTTCATGCATTTTCTTGACCAGCTCGGCCTTTTTCTGTCCGTCCATACTTACACGCTCACTCAAAGGTAGAGGAGTTAGATCAAGAGGCGTAAGAGGATTAAAACCATAAACGAGTTGAAACGGGGAAAAGGATGTGGTAGAATGCACGGCATGATTATATGCAAATTCTACATGAGGCAAGCAATCCTCCCAAGACTTAAGATTCTTTTTAATCACAGCCCGCAAAAGAGTCCCTAACGTCCTATTGACCACCTCGGTTTGGCCGTCGGTTTGCGGGTGACAAGTCGTAGAGAAACAAAGTTTGGTTCCTAGCTTAGACCATAAGGTCTTCCAAAAATAACTCAGAAACTTTGTATCCCTATCCGGGACTATGGTCCTAGGCATTCCATGCAAGCGCACAATTTCCCTAAAGAACAAGTCGGCTATGTTTGACGCATCATCGGTCTTATGGCAAGGTATGAAGTGTGCCATCTTAGAAAACCTATCGACTACAACAAAGACCGAATCACTTCCCTTCCTATTCCTAGGCAAACCTAACACAAAATCCATAGATATGTCGGTCCAAGGTGCACTAGGGATCGGTAAAGGGGTATACATACCTTGGCTTTGGCTTTTGGACTTAGATAACTTACAAGTCGTGCATCGGCTGCAAATTCTTTCCACATCACGCTTCATGTGCGGCCAGAAGAAGTGGTCTTGCACAATGAGAAGTGTCTTGGCTACGCCAAAGTGTCCCATCAAGCCACCGCCGTGTGCTTCCCTAACAAGAAGATCTCGTAAAGACGAGTTAGGAATACAAAGACGGTTCTCGTAAAACAAGAACCCATCGCTTCGAAAATATTTGCCCGAAGCAAACTTAGCACAAGAGAGAAAGACTTCCTGAAAATCGGCATCGTTTGCATAGGCTCCTTTGATCATCTCAAATCCGAGGACCTTGGCATCAAGAGTGGAAATCAAAGAGTATCTCCGAGAAAGAGCATCGGCCACTACATTTTCCTTGCCTTGCTTGTATTGGATCACATAAGGGAATGTCTCCACGAATTCCATCCACCGAGCATGCCTCTTGTTCAACTTGTGTTGGCTCTTCAAATGCTTGAGGGATTGATGATCGGTGTGGATCATAAACTCCTTAGGCCAAAGGTAGTGTTGCCAAGTTTGGAGTGCACGGACCAAGGCATAGAGCTCCTTGTCGTATGTCGGATAATTGAGAGTAGCCCCTCCAAGCTTTTCACTAAAGAAGGCAATCGGCTTCTTCTCTTGCATCAACACGGCTCCAATACCTACACCCGAAGCATCACATTCAATTTCAAAAGTCTTTAAGAAATCGGGTAAAACAAGAAGAGGGGCGTGAGTAAGCTTGTGTTTTAGGAGTTGGAAAGCATCCTCTTGTGCTTGTTCCCATCTAAAGCCCACGTCCTTCTTAATGACTTCGGTTAGTGGTGCGGCAATGGTGCTGAAGTCCCGGACAAATCATTGGTAAAAACCGGCTAAGCCGTGAAAGCTACGGACTTCTCCAACCGTCTTAGGGCCCGGCCAATCCTTGATTGTCTTGATCTTTTCCTCATCGACCTGTATGTCCTGTGAACTCACCACAAAACCTAGAAAGACCACGTTATCTTGAACAAAGGAACACTTTTTCAAGTTGCCAAAAAGATGTTCCTTCCTAAGCACGTCTAGCACCTTACGGAAATGGCCTACATGATCGTCTAAAGTCTTGCTATAAATTAAGATGTCATCAAAATACACCACAACAAAGACTCCAATAAACGACCTAAGCACATGATTCATGAAGCGCATGAAAGTACTCGGTGCATTAGTCAAACCAAATGGCATTACAAGCCACTCATACAAACCATGCTTGGTCTTGAAAGCGGTTTTCCATTCATCACTTTCCTTCATTCGGATTTGGTGATAGCCACTTCTCAAGTCAATTTTCGAAAACAAGCTAGACCCATGTAACTCATCTAGCATGTCATCTAGCCTAGGAATGGGATGGCGATACTTTACCGTGATATTGTTGATGGCTCGGCAATCAACGCACATCCTCCAAGTGCCGTCCTTCTTGGGCACTAGCAACACGGGAACCGCACATGGGCTCATGCTTTCCCGAATGTGACCCTTCTCCATAAGTTCACCAACTTGTTTTTGGAGCTCCTTGGTCTCAACCGGATTGGTTCTATAGGCTGGCCGGTTCGGGAGCGTGGCTCCGGGTACAAAATCGATTTGATGTTCAATTCCCCGAATGGGCGGTAAGCCGTTTGGGCTATCTTCCGGGAAAACATCTCGAAATTCCTGCAAAAGAGAAGACACACTGCTCGGAATATCCGGCTCAATGTTAGTTATGCTTGTGAGAGCATTTTTGAAGATAAGCAAAATGATAGGTTGCTTGGTAACAAGAGCATGCTTAATCTCACTAGGCCTCACGAAAAGAGTTTCTTGCCTCACGGGTTTACTCTCAAAGGCCTTTGACTTGGCTTTTCTCAAAGAACTCTCACACTCAGTTTTAGTAGTGGAAGTGTTTAGGGGTTCACTCACAATGGTCTTGCCGCGGTGGTTTTGCTCAAGTTTGAGCTGATCTAGGTAGACCTCATGCGGTGACAATGGTGCAAGGGTGATCTTCCGGCCCTTGTGCTCGAAAGAATGCTTGTTGGTGTAACCGTCATGAATTGCCCTTCTGTCGTACTGCCATGGTCTTCCAAGTAGGATATGACCGGCCTCCATAGGTAGCACGTCGCACACTATCTCATCTTCATATCGCCCAATCGTCAAAGGTACCGTGACTTGCCGGGTAACTTTGACAGGCCTTTGGTTATTCAACCACCTAAGGCTGTAAGGCTGCGGATGTCTCCTAGTTTCCAAATTCAACTTCTCCACCAACGTAGTGCTCGCCACATTAGTACAACTGCCCCCATCAATGATTAGGCTGCACACTTTGTTCTTAACATTGCATCGCGTGTGGAACAAGTTCTCCCTTTGCTCATCTTCCACGACCTTCTCTTGAGAGAGTAGAACACGCCTAGCTACAAGTAGCTCTCCATCAACCGCATGTTCCTCATAGTCGTCATAGATAGGTGCGGAAAAAAATTCCTCCTTTTCTTCGTCGGTCACGATCTCGCCATTGTCCAACATTATCATGACACTTTGGTTCGGACATTTGTTGGCATAGTGACCTTTGCCCCTACACTTGAAACACTCAATGTCACGATTACGAACAGAAGTAGCTTCAGCCTTACCCTTGTAATCATTTCCAGATGAACTCGGTTTGAAATCCGGCTTTGGCTTGGAATCGGTACGGACCGGGTAGCTAGGTTTCTCGTTTTTGACATAGCTCGGCTTAGAAGTGTAAGATGGCTGTGCTAGACCTTTCCTCTTGAGTTTCTGCTCCACTAGAATAGCCTTATGCAACATTTCCTCCACGGTATCATAGGTTTGCATCTCCATTCGGTCTTACAAATCACGATTCATTCCGCTTAGGAATCGGGCCATTGTTGCATCACCGGGCTCGTCTACATCGGCTTTGAGCATGAGTTTCTCCATTTCCTGAAAGTAATCCTCAACTCCCTTACTTCCTTGTGATAGCCTTCGCAACTTTTGGTGTAGCTCGCAGTGGTAGTGGTTTGGCACGAACCGTCTTCTCATCAACCGCAACATTTCGTTCCATGACTCTACGGGATTCTCTCCATGACGTCTCCTGCTAGTCACAACTTGATCCCACCAGTCAATAGCATAGTTATGGAATTCAGTAGCGGCTAACCTGACCTTCTTTTGCTCGGTAAAATTTTGACAATCAAACACCAAGTCAATCTTCTTTTCCCACTCAAGGAAAGCATCGGGATCGTTCGTTCTGTAGAACGGGGGAATGCGAAGTTTCAAACCGCCAAGGTCGTTGTCATTTCTCCTTCCGGCCGGTTGTTGTCTCGCTTGGTTTACCTCGGATGAATAATCTTGATCCTGAAACGGGTTTTCAAGACGCTCGCCTCGTTGGTTTTGCTGATTTTGCTGGTTCCGTTGGTTTCGCCTATGTCTTGGCGGTACACGTGGATTTCTTTGTCCTTTATTATGGTCGGATCCATTACTCTCGGCCAAGTTACGTCCTTGAGCAGCGCCATCGTTATCACCGTTGTTTCTTTCTTGTCTTCCCGGCGTTCGGACCTCAAGCGCGGTCATACGATCCTTCATCTCGCGTAGTAGTTGAGTGATGCCATCTACTTTGCGTTCCATCGCCTCTTCTCGATCCATTCTCGATCGTGAAGTACCTATGTCACTTTCATCAGCCATTTTTCCTCGCAAAAATAAACAAACACGTTAGTACAAAATACTCACAAGTGTTTCTCTCAATTTGTTCACACAACTCTCGTAATATCCTCACACACACACTAGAAGTTCTCCTCGGTTCTTAAGAGACTAAATCGAAAAATCAATGGTAGCTCAACAACCAAATCTTCAAACAAATGTATAAGATAGATAGAGAAGAATTACATAACCAGATTTTTTTTTTTTGACTTATGATATTCTTTTTTTTTTTTTTTTTTTTGAAACTGGTTTTGATACAACAGATAGAAAGAAGAAGAATATGAAAAGATAGAAATGATTAGAAAATACCGATAATCAAGAGCGTGGCTCTGATACCACTTGATACGATGTCCCTAAGATTGCACACTCGAGATCGGTAGAAGAACGGATAGATCCTTGACTCCAAATCCGGTGAAGAATTGGAACGAGGCGGGGAGATGAACGGCTGCGTCGAGGGCTATGATCGGCACTCGGTAAACCAAATGATCAAGAGGCTAACCACCTAGAGATCAGGTGCTTTGTTTCGTTGGCTAAGCACCAAAGAAACGAAGAAGAAATTTGTTGGCTAACCACCAAGAAATCGTAAAAGTCCCAAAGGAACAAAGGAAAATTTCTCTCAAACTATTTTTAATAAAAGGTGAATGAAATCGTAAATGACAAGGGAGGAGAGTATTTATAGGGAAACAAGAGGGAGGGGAAAGATCACATGATCTTTATTGTTGACTTAAAGACAAAATAAAAGAGAAAAATTAAAATAAAAGATAAGAGATAAATGGGATCTTTGGCCTCCTTTTGCGCATGGACCATTGAGCTCCTTGATCTTGTATTAATTTGCCATGCATGATATACTTAGAAATCGTATGAAATTGGACCGCCCAAAGACAGCATAAGCCATTGCCTCGTTAAAACCTTTGCCGGAAAACCCAATGGGATAAAACCAAGCACAAGGAAAAAGAGTACAATGACTTAGCTAAGCGACCAAAGTCAAGTAGATTCCAAGTAGGATATCGAGGTGAGAACTCCATGCATACGTTGTTCCATGTCCTTGAGCTTCACGTCGTTGAGTAACTCCAAAATAGCACCGGCTAGTTTCTTGGACTTGGACCGTGTGATACGTCCCTCGGGAACGACCAATGCTGCCTCTGGAACCTCATCCAAACGGTGCGCGTCCATGATCATATCACTTGTACCTCGTGAATCCCAATCTCTTAGCAACAGAGAATGGCATTAGGCTTACACCAGCACCCAAATCACAAAGACAATTGTTGAAACGCTAGAGGTCCCAAAGCACATGGGAGAGTAAAACTACCCGGATCTCCAAGTTTCTTTGGTACCACCTTCTTTTGGATGATGGCACTACACTCATGGGTCAATACCACCATGGATTCCATCTCTTTAGCTCTTTCTTTCACGGCATCCTTGAGGAACTTGGCATTATGAGGCACAAGTAAAAATGAATCCACCAAAGGCATGGTAAGCTCGACCTTCGCCATTTGTCTATCAAACACCGCCTTATACTTTTCCAACAATTGCTTCTTGAAGCGTCCGGGAAACGGAAGCTTTGGCACATAAGGTGGTGGTGGGACAAACAAAGTCTCTCTCTTCTTGGGTTTCCCTTGAGTAACAACCTTGGTCTTGACCTCTTCAACCCTTGTACCCATGTCTTTGTCTTCCAAAACCGTGTCTTCAACTACCCCTTCATCTTGAGTCTCAAGTTCCACCCCCCCCCCCACTTTGGTTCTCAATGTCCTCGTTGAGATTAGGAGGAGCTTCTCTTGTGGGCAAGACCGCACCACTCCTTAGTGTAATGGCATTGACATACTCCTTGGGGTTGGTCTAGGGCTTTCCTGGTAGTTGGCCTTGTGGCCGTGAAGAAGAAGCGGTTCCCTTGCCTTCAAGTTTTTTAACCTTGGAGCTCAATGTCTCAAGCTTGGAGTTAAGATCGTTGTAAGAACAATCTACCCTTGTATTGATTTCCGTTTGTCCCTTGAGAAGTTGTTGAAACATGGTGTTCAAGTCAAGCTCTTGCGGTTTAGACGTAGTTGTTTGACCTTGAGGAACAAAGCCTTGTTGAAAACTGGGTGGAGCAATGAAGGGTGCTTTGGCTTGAAACCCACCTTGATTCCCTTGAAAAGTGTTCTTGGGAACATAGCCTTGGTTGTTGGAAGCTTGACCTTGTTGTTGGGAAGTGAAGTTCCTTTGTTGACCTCCTTGGTTGCCTTGGTGTTGTTGAGGATACACCTGATCTTGTGGATTCTCCACATTTGGGTTCCACATTTGGGTTCCGGTAAGAGAAGTTGGGGTGGTTCCGGTAAGTTTGGTTGAAACCGCCCCTTTTGTAGCCTTGATTACGCACATAGTTCATCTCCTCTTGTGTAGCCCCATCTACAACCTCATCTTGATAACCTTGGTTGTCCTCATAGTCCCCCACAAAATGAACTTGCTTTTGGGAAGAGTTTAGAAGCTTGTCTATCTTGTCATTGAGGCTCTTTATTTCTTTGGTCCTCTTTTGCTCTTCCAAATCACAAGTCATTCGTGTTGCTCTATCGTAATCATCTCCATAAGTCCCGTCACTCTGAGCTAGATTCTCAACTAGTTCCATGGCTTCATCAACATCTTTGGCCAAGAAGTTCCCATTGGAGGCCGTATCTAGAAGCATTCGTATCTTGGGCAAAACACCACGGTAGAGGGTGCTGAGGAGGGATGCATTGGAGAAACCGTGATGGGGGCATTGAGAAGTGTAGCTTCGAAACCGTTCCCATGCTTCGTTGAAGGACTCGTTTGATCATTGGGTGAAGCTAAAGATTTAGTTCCTTAGCTTGGCGGTTCGGGGCGGTGAGAAAAACTTAGCAAGGAAAGCGCGCTTGCAATCGTCCCAAAACGTGATGGAGCCTTGAGGTAGGTTCTTCTCCCATTGATGTGCCTTATCTCAAAGGGAAAACGGGAAGAGTCTTAGCTTGAAACCGTCTTCCGAGACACCGTTCATTTTGGTTAGCCCGCATATCCTATCGAATTGATCAACATGGTCCAACGGGTCCTCCATAGATAGGCCGTCGAATTTGTTGCCTTGAACCATATTAATCAACCCCGCCTTCACTTCGAAGTTATTGTTCTCCACCGGTTTTGATGAGCGTTGGCGGCATCACCCGCACCAACCACGTTTTGAGCCCGTGGGGGATGGTTAGGGGCTCTCACTTGTCGGGCGGGTGGTGGTGGGACGTGGGGGGCTTGTCCACCTTGGGCGTGGTGGTTTCCATTACCACCATTGCCTTGTTGATTGGCAAGTTGCCCGTTGTTGTTTCCAACCGGCACGGCGTCGAAGTTCTCCATACCCAAGCGTTCGACGTGTAGTTGTCGTTCTCTTTGTCTCCTTGCTCTTGCTAGTTCTCTCTCCAAAGCGCGAATGTCGTCCACTCTATCAATCAAGTTCGTTGGACCTCGACTTCGCAAGTGCATATACCTATAGAGAAAGAGAGGGAACAAGGTAGAGAGAGAGGTTAGTAACAAAAGTAAAAAGAAAGCTTAATCTCAAGAAGATCTAAAATATTAATGTTGAAATCTAAACCCAATCGGCAACGGCGCCAAATTGATAGTAGACTTTTTGGAGTCTAATTTGAGATCAATTCTCAATATACTATGTAGTATATGAGGTGTCAATCCAAATGGGTGTTGATTCAGCCACTACGAATGCATAGAACATCTTAATCTAAGCAAGCAATGTTGATTGAAGTTTCACTAATTAAACTAATTGAATTAAGAAAAGTAACAAGACTAATGAAACTAAACGAAATTGATTTCAATAATAAAAGTGAATCCAAGGATGGGGTAATCGATTCTAGGTGATCCATGGCTAATTTATTATGCTTAACACTCGAACAAAGCTAATCCCTAGGCAATGATCATTAAGTGTGATTAATCCTCTCTCAATGGACTAATCACCATGTTAATTATTAATCCAAGATCAAATTCTCATTTGTGAATTATTAATTCGCAAGCATTAAATATAGGTATCCAAGATCAACCAAATAAACACCCTAGACAACTACTCTCATAGGCTAGGAACGAATATCTCTTGATGAGTTCATCTAGGCATTTCATCAAACACCTTGTGGGTTGGAAATGCCATTTGATCTAAAGAAGCTTTCTCAAGCAAATCTAGCATTAGGACCACTAATCAAGAAGGGGAAAAACATTAATCTATCCCTAAGCATCATAAACCATCCATGGAATCAACATGAATCTAACCCATCTTCAAATCCTAAGAGACTACTCACTAATCATGATGGATCTAACAAATCTTATGAGAGACATATTAAATCCCATGATTAAATGATTATAAGATTAAGAAGTGAGATAAACGAAGAAGCGATTAAAGGATAAACTTAGATTGCATAAACAAAAGGGAAATATCTCTTACAAATCACTTAGAACCCGAAAGGGAAAGTTTTTAGCAAGAGAAAAAGATATTCCCAAAAATTAGGTCTAAAAATTATTTATAATGAATAGTAACGAACCGGGTCGACCCGGGACAAATCGGGTACCGACCCGGTTTAAATGGGTAAAAAGTGTCTTGGGGGTCAATACCGATGTCACTCATCGGTGCAACAACTCGGTATTGGACCTGGGTTTGTGCACCGATGAAGGATGCCGATTTGTGGCATTGGTACTGAGGTGAGAACGCCTTGATGATTCTGCGGGGAATACTGATGTCACTCCTCAGTACAACTGATCGGTGCTAAGGGCATTTTGATTCTGTTGCAATACCGATTTGTTGTATCGACTTGTGACATCGGTATTGCTGCTACGTCGAATTTGAAGGAGTCATACCGAGGTGTTACACCGAGTTGTGACCTCGGTACAATCCCCTGAAGCTGCGATACCGACGTCACTCCTCGGTGCTGCACGTCGGTACTGGGGCTGTTTTGTTACTGTCACCATACCGATCAGTCATACCGATATGTGACATCGGTATGACCTTTCCGCCTTCATTACCGATGGGTTACATTCCGTTGCTCCTTTCCAACCATCCTCACTTCGTGGGTCTCGAATCCCCTCCAAAGTACCTAAAAAAGACGATCCAAAACATGCAAAGACCCTCTAGGACCCAATGCAAAGTCCTAAACTCCTAGGATGAGTAAAATGCTAAGAAATTGACATGAATTACATGCAAATGACATGAAACCTAAGTGATATGAATGCTAGAATGATGCAAAATAAGATGATATAAGTATTCTTGATCGTGTTGTTTTGTGAATATGTTGAAGAATCTTGTTCATCTCCGGTTGCGTAATACGCAAGGAAAGATGGATCCAGTACAAAAGTTTGAGATGGAGAAGTTTGATGGAAAATGTGATTCCGGTATGTGGAGTTCAAGATGCTAATGCAATTGGAGCTTCAAGGTTTCGGGAAACTGATTAAAGAGATTACTGGTGAAACATCATCAACAGCTAAAGGGAAGGAAAAAGAAGATGCTACAGCTGATTCAAAATCCGAAGTAGTCTTAAGTGGGGAACAAAAGAAAGAAAGGGATGTGAGGGCAAGAAACATGATCTGTTCAAGCCTCACCAATATGGTTCTGCGAAAGATAATGAAGAACACTACGGCTGCTGGTGTTTGGAAGGCATTGGAGGATGATTATCAGACTAAAACACTTCCTAACAGAATCTACTTAAAGCAAAGATTTTCTAGCTACAAGATGGAAAAGCACAAAAGTATTGAGGAGAATATGGATGTGTTTCTAAGGCTGGTGGATGAGTTGGAAAGTCTAAACATCCAAGTTAGTGATGAAAATCAGGCTGTTCAAGTGCTGTCAGGGTTACCGGAACAATATGCTTCTTTGGTGCACACATTGAAGTATGGGAACAAGAAGGAAACACTGACATTAGATGAAGTTGTCCAATCTGCTACGGCTGAGGGAAAAAGGACTGTTAAATAAATCCAACAATGGGGCAGAAGGTCTTTACGTCAGTCAAGGGAAGGCTGGTAAGAAGTTTGAAGGACAAAACAACAAGTGGAAAGGAAAGAACAAAGGAGGGAAGTCCAAGAAGAACAATGGAAATGGGCAACCCAAGGCAAGAGAATGTTGGATCTGAAGTAAAAAAGGTCACTACAAGAAGGACTGTCCACAAAGGAAAGAAAAGGGATCCACAAGTTCTGCAAACATGGCTTTGGAAGAAGAGCAACCTATGATACTAACAGCAAGCATAAAGTACTCTTAAGGATGAATGGGTTCTCGATTCTTGTTGTACATTTCACATTACACCATACAAAAGTCTTATGTTTGACTTAAAAGAATTTGATGGAGGAAGAGTACTGATGGGAAATAATAGATTCAGTGAGATCAAGGGAGTTGGAAAACTGAAGATTGTCAATCATGATAATTCAAATGTGGTTTTAACTGAGGTTAGATACATGTCAACAATGGGAAGAAACTTAATTTCATACGGCTAGTTAGAGAAGAATGGATGTCATTATGAAGGGAAAGATTTCATGATCACATTCTACAAGCAAGGAAAGAAAGTTATCTTAGGCAAATACTAGGATGGCTTGTACTATCTACATGGAGCAGTAATTGAAGGGGAGGGATCAGTTGCAAGAGCTGAAGTAAATCTGACAAACATGTGGCATTCAAGGCTGGAACACATGAGTTTAAAGAATATGAACCTACTGGTTAAAGAGGGGTATCTCAGTTCAAAGGAAGTTCACACACTGGATTTCGTGAAGAATGTGTTCTCGAGAAGTCACACAAACACAGTTTTCCTACAGGCAAGCATACATCATCAAAGAATTTGGAATATGTTCACAGTGATCTTTGGGGTTCAGTTGCAAATGAGAAAAGTTTATCAGGCTGCAAATATATTTTAACATTCATTGATGATCACTCCAGAAAGGTCTGGATCAGATTCTTAAGGTGTAAGGATGAGGTGTTTCATAATTTTTCAGACTGGAAACTGTTGATTGAAAATCAGACAGAAAAGAAGATCAAATGTTTTAGAACAGATAATGGTCTTGAGTTTTACAACAATCAGATGGACAAGCTGTGAAGTGATGCATGTATTAAAAGTCACATGACATGCACTTACACTCCACAACAAAATGGAGTTTCAGAGAGGATGAACAGAACTATAGCTGACAAAATAAGGTGTATGCTGGCAGAAGCATGGTTAGAGAAGAAGTTTTGGGCAGAAGAGGCTTCTACTGCGGTTTACTTGATCAATATGACTCCAAGTGCGTCACTTAAGTTCATAATACCAAAGGAGGTTTGGTTAGGAAAGAAGCTTGATTTCAGTCATCTCATAAGTTTCGGATGTGTAGCTTACGTACATACTATTCAAGACAAAATGAGTCCAAGAGAAATCAAGGGAATATTCATGGGGTATCCTACTGGGACGAAAGGTTACAGAGTTTGGTTACCAGATGAGGGTAAGACTACAATCAGCAGAAATGTGGTATTCGATGAGGAGAGACTATACAAGAATTCAACACGGAAGGCTAATTCATAGGTAAATAGGACACATAAGGTAGCTTTCAGACCAAAGAAAATTCAGGGACCAACCACAGGCAGTTCAAGTCAATCTGGGAACAATGAAGGAGATACTTCAGGGAATTCAGCGTCTATTGGTCAAGGTGGAGCTTCTTCAGAAGGATCAGAAACTTCAGGTTCAGAATCAGAGAATGAGCAGGCTACTGGTACAAAACAGGAAGATGTTGAGACAGAGAGAAGTCTGGATGGTTATATACTAGCAAGGGACAGAGACAAGAGGGTCACAAAGCCACCACCTATGTTTGAAAGTGGTGAATATGTGGCTTATGCTTTGTCAAGTGCAGCTGATATTCAATTGGATGAGCCAAGGATAGTGGCTGAAGCAAAGAGAAGCAAAGATTGGGAGAAATGGAATCAGGCTATGCTGGAAGAAAAGCAATCATTGGAAAAAGTCACACATGGGATGTAGTTCAGAGGCCTCCAAATAAGAAGATTGTCGGAAGCAAATGGATATTCAAGCTTAAGGAGGGGATTCCAGGAGTTGAGCCACCAAGATACAAGGCAAGGCTTGTGGCAAAAGGGTTCACACAGGTTAAAGGTATTGACTACAATGAAATATTTTCTCCTGTGGTGAAACATGTTTCAATTCGTATCATGTTATCAATGGTAGTAAATCTATATATGGAATTGGAACAACTGGATGTGAAGACTGCGTTTCTAAATGGAACATTGGATGAAACCATCTATATGGAGCAGCCGGAGGGATTCATAAAGAAAGGACAGGAAAATATGGTATGTCTCCTAAAGAGATCTCTGTATGGACTGAAACAGTCTCCAAGGCAATGGAACCAGAGATTTAATGACTTTATCAAGTCACAAGGGTTCAAGAGGTGTGTTAAAGATCCTTGTGTGTATCACAAAGGATCTAACATAGATGATAGCATCTACCTACTTCTCTATGTTGATGATATGTTAATCGCAGCTAAAGACATGAAGAAGATTGGGGTTTTGAAGGAGAGTTTAAAGTAAGAGTTTGAAATGAAGGATTTGGGTCCTGCAAGCAGAATTCATGGATGGAGATCATCAGGGACATAAAGAAAGGTATATTGTAATTGTCACAAGGAAGGTATTTGAAGCAAGTGTTGAGGACGTTTAACATGGATAACTGTAAGCCAGTAATTACTCCGGTAAATTCACAGTTTAAATTGAGAAATTTAACTAATGAGGAGTATGAGACAGAGTCAAGATTGATGGATTCGGTTCCTTATGCAAGTGATGTAGGAAGTTTGATGTATGCTATGATTGGCTCAAGGCCAGATCTAGGATTTGCTATCTGCTTAGTCAGTAGGTTTATGTCAAAGCCAGGAAGAGGTCATTGGGATGCAGTTAAGTGGATTTTAAGGTATCTTTAGGGTGCAATTGATTTGTGTCTTACTTTCACAAAGTCAGATGTTTTGGATATTGAGGGTTTCAGTGATTCAGACTATGCTACTGATCTGGACAGAAGACAATCAGTAACAGGATATGTTTTCCAGGTTGGGGGAAACACAGTAAGCTGGAGAGCTTCACTAAAGCATGTGGTAGCATTATCCACCACAGAGGCTGAGTACATGGCGTTGTCAGAAGCAACGAAGGACGGGTTGTGGCTTAGAGAGTTTTGTATTGAATTGGGAATCAAGGTGGAGTCTTTTCAGCTTAACTGCGACTCACAGAGTGCAATTTGTTTGGCAAAGAATTCAGTTCATCACGACAGAACTAAACATGTTGCTACCAAGATTCATTTTATCAGAGACATTCTAGACGAAGGTTTGGTAAGTTTTCACAAGATTCATACTACTCTAAACCCAGCAGTTATGTTGGCTAAGTGTTTACCTGGTAATTCTTTCGAGAAGTGCCTCGTAACACTCAAAGTCGTCTCCTGGGCGACTGGAGATTGATATTCTCATATTTTACTCTTTTTAGTATGCATTTATCTAGGTATTTTGAGTCTCATGCATGTGTTTTCTTAGCATTTCTTTGATGTTTTGTTCTCATTTAGAGTTTAGATAGTTCTCACTAGGTCTTAGAGAGTCTTGCATGTTTTGGAGTGTGTTTAGGTACCTTAGAGACATTTTGGGGATGATTGGAGTGATGGAGCAAAAGAAAGTCCTAAAGTCACCCAAGGTATCTGAAAGATCTGGCCGTACGTAGGGTTTACAATCGGAATTAGCTTCGCAGGTCATCATGAAAATGATGTAGAAATGAGTTAGCTGTCATTTGGAAGTGGTTTCAGGTCATTTGGATAAGTGGTTCAGAAGATATGGCGATTTTACCAAGGACATGTCTGTCTGGCCGCGAGATGAGCAACCAAAACCGCCCAACCATGGACCGGTGTCACCATCCGGTATTGCAGCCATGCTCAAGAGAGAGAGAATACTGGGCCATCACACCGGACCACCACCGTCCGGTGTAGACCATAGTTGACCTTGTTTGACCAGAGTTAACCCAGTTTGACCAGAGTTGACCCGGTTTGACCCCTTTGACTATTTAAACTTTCTAGACCTAATTTTTGTAGTAAGTCTTCTTCTTGGAAGAGTTGGGCTCGACCCAAACTCTCTTTTTTGAGAGATTTTTATTGTTCTTCATACAAATGCCACTCTAGAGAAGAATTATTCACCCTTATCTTTTATTTAATGCATCTTCTTTATCTTTATATCTTTTTCTCTTATGTTCTTCATGTTTAGACTTTAGGTTTTTTTCTTTTGGATTATGGTTTGCTTGATTTTGATGGTTTGATGATTGATTTGTGATGCTTAGGTTCTAGATCCTTGCTTTCCTTCCTTATTTAGTGTTCTTATTGCTATATTAAGCTTGAGAAAGTTAATCTAGATCATAGGGAAGAATTTCATGCACACAAGGTGTTTGATGAAATTCTCCAAAGAACTAAATAAAGGATTTACATATCTTAACCCATGAGAGTGGATATTTAAAGTGTATTTTGGTTAATAGAACTTGTTATTAATGTTTGTTAGTCATTTAATCACAAATGAGAATTTGATATTGATTAAGTGATTAACAAAGGGATTAGTGTCATGAGAATGAATTAATCTTATTCAAGTGTTCTAAACCTAAGGAATAGCATAGATTGTGTGCATTAGCATCATAAATGATAATGATTCGGATTGCATCTTGTTAGATCATTCACATAGGTTGATCTTAATGCCAGTTTTGAGTTGAGAAATCAAATCTAAAACTTAAGCATTTCATGTCCGAGAGGTGTTCGATGAAATGCTTGAACCAAGCCTATTGTGAGCTTTTCACATCCTAGCCAATGAACCATGCCTATTTTGAGTTGATGTTTAGGGTGATTAGTGAACTAATTGGAATTAGATATTGATGCTCAGTGATGATCTAATTGCAAACGAGAGTTTATGTCAATTAGGTAATTAGTGAAGTGATTAGTGACATGAGAATGGATTAGTCATATTTGTGAATTTCATGTTCTAGGATAGTGTTTAATGCAATCTTTGTCATCATTATTTGATTGTTAATCATTTTTTTGATAGTTTAATCCATGATCCAACACCTCTATCTTTTGTTTTCTTTCTTGCATTTTACTTTCTTAATTCAAAAACAGAAAAACCCAAAACATTTGCTCTAGTTTAAGAAGTTTCATGCATTCCTAGTGCACTAATCTTAACCCCTATGGATTGACACCTCTTATGCTACAATGACAAGCATAGATGAATTGATATGAACTTAACAAAAAAATCCACTATCAATTTGGCGCCGTTGCCATTGGGGTTAGCATTGATCTTTAGGATTTTAAATTTTCTTGAGACTATAGCCTTTTTATTTTCTTTTGTTGCTAATCTTTTCCCTTTTCTTGTGATCTTCATGAAGGGAGTGAAAATGAGGAAGCAACCGTCAATCTAGTGACGTTAAACGCACCCTTGGGATCTCCCAAGCCTATCCTTTGTCAAGCTAGAGACACAAAACAAGCATCAATAAGGGTCTCTTGGGTCCAATGGTCGTGGTGTTAGATGGAATGACGGTTTGAGCCACAACACGTCCTCTTTCTCTCCAATACAAGGTATGATCCTCACTCCATTTCATTGTAAATATATTGCATATTTTTACCTTCTCCTTGATTTTTGTTGCACCGGGACGGTGCAATTCAAGTTTGGGGGAAGGGTTTGTGTCATTTGACCTTGTGTTTTGTTTTCTTATTTTCCTTTTTGCTTGTTATTAATGCTTGTTAGTCATTTAATCACAAATGAGAATTTGATATTGATTAAGTGATTAACAAAGGGATTAGTGTCATGAGAATGAATTAATCTTATTCAAGTGTTCTAAACCTAAGGAATAGCATAGATTGTGTGCATTAGCATCATAAATGATAATGATTTGGATTGCATCTTGTTAGATCCTTCACATAGGTTGATCTTAATGCTAGTTTTGAGTTGAGAAATCAAATCTAGAACTTAAGTATTTCATGTCCGAGAGGTGTTCGATGAAATGCTTGAACCAAGCCTATTGTGAGCTTTTCACATCCTAGCCAATGAGAGTTGATATTTAGGGTGATTAGTGAACTAATTAGAATTGGAGATTAATGCCCATTGATGATCTAATTGCAAACGAGAGTTTATGTCAATTAGGTAATTAGTGAAGTGATTATTGTCATGAGAATGGATTAGTCATATTTGTGATTTTCATGTTCTAGGATAGTGTTTAATGCAATCTTTGTCATCATTATTTGATTGTTAATCATTTCTTTGATAGTTTAATTCATGATCCAACACTTCTATTTTTTGTTTTCTTTTTTACATTTTACTTTCTTAATTCAAAAACATAAAAACCCCAAAATATTTGCTCTAGCTTAAGAAGTTTCATACATTCCTAGTGCACTAATCTTAACCCTTATGGAGTGACACCTCTTATGCTACAATGACAAGCATAGAGGAATTGATATGAACTTAACAAAAAATCCACTATCAGAGATGTACCTAGAGATGGTTATGTCGATTGGATTCATCTCGCAAGGAAAAGGAAAGAGGAAACGGTGTCAGTTTTCTCGAATACAAGGTTAATCGACGGTAAAAGGAACTTGCAAGACTGGTAAAGGTGACATGTAAGATGTGTTCAATATACTTATTCAATACAAGACGGAAGAGCATCGTATTCTCGCATCTCCTCGGGTGCTAGTTCAAGCAGAGGGTAAGAGGTCAGAGGGATACACAGGAGTAGTCAGAGAACTGAGTTGGGAAAGGTTTGAGTCAGAGAGTGGTTCAGCTTACTTGGTTCATAATCGAAGTCAATCGGAGCTGGTGGAGGAGGCAGCGTAAGCGACGGTGAAGTTGGTGGCGCTGAATCGGTTATCAGGATTGACTCAGGTGAGTCACGTGGCGGTGTAGTCGACGGTGACAGTGGGGTTTTCATGAGAGACAAAGGTCTGCGGCTACATTTTGCGAAGAGACAAGACAAACGACAAAGGTGGAGATTTGTGAGGAGTGTTGTCGTTTTAGCTCAACCGGATCTACACGCGGGTTTAGCTACGTGTCGGGTTAAGTCTAAAAGGCTATTGGGCTCCGAAATCAAATTCGCATATTGTTACAACAAGTCTTTGGGCCTTACACTCAAAATGGCCCAAGACGAAATGGTTTAAGTAAGCTCAACACGAGCTCGTCTTCTTCATGTGACGAAACAGAAAGGAGAGAGAGAGAGTACCAGAAAAACAGAACAAGAGAGAGAGAAATCTTTTCGCGTAAAGCTTCAAGATCTTCTCCGGTTGCGATCGACGGTGGAGTGATCGGATTGCTTGGTACGAGGTCTCCGGCGGTGACTGCTGGCTAGATCTCCTTCTTCCCTCTCGAAAAAGAACTCCCTCCGACTTATTGAAGCAAGCTTATTTCTCATATAGCTGCAAGGCAAAAGCAGCGGTTAGTTCACTTGTATCATCCTCGATCTAGTGAATGCATGGTGGTTTTGTTCCACCCCCAGAGGTACCTGACAGGAATTGGGTGACCAAATTGTTGTGTTCTTTACTTTCAATTTTAATCCGCAAGATCAATAACCTGAAGCCTAATCGAATCTAAAACTGAATCGAAGCTAAAAGATTGAATCGGCAAAGTTAAATATCTACATTCCCACTGCCAATATTTGTATATATGCTTCGTCGTTCTTTTGTGGTTGAGTTTCTGATATTAAAAAAAAAAAAATCACTCAAAGAATGTGAACTAACTTGTGATAACAAATCACTGTTAATTAGAATGATAATAAATTAACAGTACTAACTTTGAGAAATGATTTTTTTAGTTGATGGATCGCTTTTTGAGTTGTAGTAAATAAGGATGTGGAATTGGGAGTTGCCCCACACACAACAAAAAGTGGGATTGACACTGTGACATCCCGATTTCGGGTATAGGCGGAGAGGCTTATAAGAATTGATTTGGCTACCTATGTCACTAAAGTGCACTTATCTTTTCGGGCACTTGTCCAGAGAGAACTCCAGAGTTAAGCGTGCTTGAGCTGGAGCAATTTAAGGATGGGTGGCCTACCGGGAAGTGATTCGCGGTATCGTGCGAGTGAGGACAAAACACGGGGAAATATCACGTGGTGATTGCAGGGTCAGTAAACAAGTCTTACAAGCCTCCCGGACTAGCGCACCGGCCGTCGGACAAGGGTGGGGCCCACAGGCCGAGAGAGGAAATGGGGCCCACAGGTAGGGGGCAGTCGGAGCGTTATAGACACAGTTCCTATAAAATATTAAACACTTTTGGTCCTTGAATTGATCAAAGCAGAAAACAAGGCCGAGGCCGTGGTGGTCGTGGATAGCAATTCTAAGCTTTTGTTTAGTTTTGTCAATCTTTCAGCTTTTAGTTTTAAAAGCTCCCCGTAGATTAAGCTAGTCCTTAATCCTTTCTTCTCTACTCTTTTTTTTTCTGTTTCTTTGTTATTATGTAATATTCTACTTTTTAATTAATGAAAACCCTTAAAAAAAAAAAAAAAAAAAAAAAAGAAAGGCTAAGCAAGAACAGATAAATGGAGTGCAGCGCATCCGATAGAAACGGTAGTGTTCTTGAAGTCTTTCACGTAACTCATTATAATAATCTATTTCAATTCATTGTCTCAGAATTGCTTGATGCTATCATATGATCTAACCAGATTGTAAGAAAAAAAAAACATTTGACAGAGGGAGAATCAGCGAGTGCATGGCACCACAAGTTACCAAGGAAGCTTCTTGAAATTCTTGCCCTAGCACCTTTGGTCAAGAAGAACACATACATCAATATTACCAAGAAGAACATGATCAAACCACTCAACTTTTGAGCAAGAAGAACATGACCAAACCTCTCAACTTTTCAAACCGAAAGAACATGATCATAGTTAAAGCCTTGTGAGGCATTCATCAAACGGTAGCAGCAAGAGCCTTGACGAAATTATATCCTATAGGAACTGTAAGCACATGATCAAACCACTCAACTTTTCCCCAAATTTCACAACTTTTGCGTCTCTCAAGCGCAATTTCCGCACACCAAATCATTTTCTGGCCACTAAAGGGCAAATCCTCGTCCCACAATACAGCCATCTTACCACCATAATCAGCCAATCTAACAGAAACACCGGGAGGGAACTTACGTAGTCCTACCAAACCCTTCAAATATTTCAACTTGCTCACCTCAGTGTCAAGCCACATGAACACTCCGTTCCGAGCAGAGTACAAAACATTCTCTATCTCGCAATAAGAATCTAGAATCATAACAAGATCCATCCTTGGTTCAGCCAGGTGCCATCTACCTTCGTTGGAATTGTAACCAAACACTTCTGTGTTTGTCTTCACGTGAAACTTTCCGTCAATACATGCGCTTCTCCAGTAATAAAAACTGCATTTTATCTCGTCGCAAGGAACGGGCGGCAGAGGATCCCAAATTTGTGTTTTTGTGTCCAACACCTCACATGAGTTCTTCATTATTAAGGAATCACCATGTCTTCCTGCTACATATATCTTTCCATCAACGACGCTAGCAGAATGTGAAGTTAGCTCCACATGCATGCTTGGAGCCTCGTGCCACGTGTGAAACCGACAATCCATAACGGAGACGCTAGAGGAGGGCCTAGGGTCGTAGCTGGATCTGGATCCGATGTTGTAGATATCAGAACCAACCGCCACAAGACCCGAAAACGACGCATGAGGAAAATGGGGAATTGGGACTCTAGCCAAAAAATACTCACTTGACTTCTTCTTCTTCTTCTTGCTGGTGTCATTGGTTAGGGTTTGATTAGGTTTTCGGCAGAGGGTGAACCACCGAGTACCAGAATAGGACTTTAAGCACACATAGAGACAACTCTCGGTGTGTCCCAGGAGTGACCGGGCCTTGTAAAGCTCCGGTGAAGCAAGGAGAGATCGAAAGCTCTTGGAGACGAGGGAGAGAGTCGAATAATACAACCTTGACACGCGTGCGACGCAGCTCATTAGCAGATCATCGGGAAGTGATGGATTTGACGTAGATTGCGGCGTCGGCGAGATCACCTTCTTCTTCTTTTCCGGGGACGACATTAACACCTATTTAACGAAAACGAAATCGCCTTTTAGGTTAAGTTTTGGAATTTTCCAAAAGCTTTTTATAATCAAAAGCCTATTCAATGTCTTCGATGCCACATAACAGTTAATCTAAACTTTCAAGATTATGTTAACTCCGTTGTCAAAAGACATGGGTGCCTATGTGAGCAGAAAGTAACCAACTAATAAAGAGTACTTTTTGGTATTTTAAACGAAGAAGGTTTTTTTAAAAAAACATGAGCAGTTCCTACAAAATATTTAACACGTTTGGTCCTTGAATTGATCAAAGCTCATTGTAATTTGACAAAAAACCGGAAAAAAAAAAGGCTAAGCGAGAACAGATAAATGTAGTGCATCCAATAGAAACGGTAGTGTTCTTGAAGTCTTTCACGTAACTCATTATAATATTAATCTATTTCAACTCATTGTCTCAGAATTGCTTGATGCTATCATATGATTTAGCTCTAACGTTTGACAGAGGATGAATCAGCGAGTGGCACCACAAGTTATACCCACAAAGCTTCTTGAAACTCTTGCCCCAGCAGCTTTGGTCAAGAAGAACACACACATCGATATTACCAAGAAGAACATGATCAAAACCACTAAGTTTTCAGCAAGAAGAACATGATCAAACCACTCAACTTTTCAAACCGAAAGAACATGATCATAGTTAAAGCCTTGTGAGGCATTCATCAAACGGTAGCAGCAAGAGCCTTGACGAAATTATATCCTATAGGAACTGTAAGCACATGATCAAACCACTCAACTTTTCCCCAAATATCACAACTTTCGCGCCAAATATCACAACTTTTGCGCTTTTCAAGCATAATTTCCGCACACCAAATCATCTTTTCGTAGCTAGATTGCAAATCTTCGTCCCACAAAACCGCCATCTTACCACCATAATCAGCCAATCTAACAAAACCAAAAGAAAACTTATTAGGTAGCCCTACCAAACCCTTCAAATTTCTCCACTCTTTTACCTTGGTGTCATACCATCTGATCGCTCCCTCGCAAGCAGAGTACAAAACATTATCTATCTCGCAATAAGTATCTGAAAACAATTCACGACACATCCTTAGTTCAACCCGGCGGTCCCGGTCCCATCTACCTTCCTTGGAATTGTAAGCAACCACCTTTCCGCCAGCAGCCACGTGAGACCTTCCGTCAGCCGCCACGTGAAACTTTCCGTCAATACATGCGCTTCTCGAGTAATAAAAACTGCATTTTGTCTCGCTACAAGAGATGGGCTCATGACCCCAAGTTTTTGTTTTTGTGTCCAACACCTCCAATGAGTTCTTGGAATCGCCAAGTCTTCCTGCTACATATATCTTTCCATCAACGACGCTAGCAGAAAGTGAAATCAGCTCCACAGGCATGCTTGGAGCCTCGTGCCACGTGTGAAATCGACAATCCATAACCAAGACGCTAGAGGATGGCGTACCGTAGATGGATCTGGATCCGATGTTGTATATATCAGAACCAACAGCCACAAGACTCGAAAAGTACGCACGAGGAAAATGGGTAATCGGGACTCTAGCCAAAACATATCCACTTGACTTCTTGGTGTCATTGGTTAGGGTTTGATCAGGTTTCCGGCAGAGGGTGAACCATCGATTATCGGAATAGGACGCTAAGCACAAGTAGAGACAACTCTCGGTGTGTCCCAGGAGTGACCGGGCCTTGTAAAGCTCCGGTGAAGCAAGGAGAGATCGAAAGCTTTTGGAGACGAGGGAGAGAGTCGGATAGTACAACCTTGACACGCGTGCGAAGCAGCTCATTAGCAAATCATCGGGAAGCGACGGAACCGACGAGAGCACCTTTCGCATTAGGTTAAAGTTTTCGAATTTCCAAAAGGTTTTTATAACCAAAATCATAAACCATTACGAGAAAAAAACTAGTTTGACCTAGTCCTAGATACTTATTTGGGCCCAGGCCCACTATTTAAGCCCAGTCAATTTCTCAAGAATTTCACCCATGTCGATTAAATTATTGAATACATATGCGGAATCAAAGCGAAGCAGAAGCGAGGCCTTAGAGCTTTGAATTGGAATCTTCAAAGAACTCTTGCGATCTCTCTTGGAAGCAAAGATGCAGGTATGTATGTTTTCTCCAATTCGAAACCCTAGCTTTTCTTCTATCTCCAAAATCGAAACTGTGGATAGCGCAAGGAGGAAAACCCTATTCTCTAATTTACCTTTTTCTACCGAACGATGTTGAACATGAATTTAACACAATTTCTTGAAGATCAAATTGAGCATAGCTGAAATTTTCGCTTAGTTCTTATAAAGGTTAGGTTTTTAGCATCAGATAGTTATGTAATCCTCTCTTTTGATTTTTTTTTGTTTGTGCAGGCAAGTGATAGGTTTAACATCAACTCTCAGCTTGAGCATCTTCAAGCTAAATATGTTGGTACAGGGCATGCTGATTTGAGCAGATTGTGAGTTTTTGTTTCTTCACCTTTTTTGTTTTCTGTACTTAATTTCGGTTTCCGGGTCTTCTAAATTGGAGTTTCTGTTATATGTTGTCTAGTGAATGGGCAGTGAACATTCAGCGTGATAGTTATGCTTCGTACATCGGTCACTACCCGATGCTTGCCTACTTTTCGATCGCCGAGAACGAATCCATTGGCCGAGAACGCTACAATTTCATGCAGGTTTGCTTTCTTTTTCTCTGGAACTTATCCCACATCTGTTAATTCCTTGTAGAGAATCATATTGCAAATGTTAAATGTGTTAGTGTCTGTCTGCTTTAGTTTCTGTCTTGTACATGTATTATTAACCGAAGGGACAGGACAAGCTGCATCTTCTCAGGGTTTAGATTATGATTATAGGTTGTTTCAAACATTTATAATATGCCTAGTTATCTTCTGGATCTTCAATACAAGATTGTGTCTCTGCATCATCTACAGTATCGACATTCTTTTCACTTTTCCTTTTTACTCTCAAGATTCATTGATTTTATCCTTTCCATCTATCAATTCTATAAGCCCATGTTTGATTTAGAATAGTGGCAAGCTCATGTTCTTCTTCCCTTTGGCTTTTAACTTTGAAAATCATTGGTTTTGCAGAAAATGCTTTTACCTTGCGGACTTCCTCCAGAAAGAGAAGATGACTAAAGAGCTTGCAAGTACTGTGTGGCAATTGGAATCAAGAAAAACATTATATCTTTCAACTTCTTAGGAACTCTCTTATAAATTGAACCTATTCTAGCCTCTCTTATTTTGTAAACATGTTTGTCTTAATACAATGAAAAATTACTATGCTTTTACATAATCAAACTCCTATTGTTCAGTCTCATGTTCGAATCTACTATTACAAAACATTATATAACTTCAAAATTTGAAAGTTCTATAAAAGTTGGAGTTGGACAAAAAAAAATCAAACCTTTGTGCTTGCTAATGGTGAATACCTTAGAAAATAGAAACCCATTTTCATTCGTAAGATGAGTTCATCAAAAACCCTAATCAAAACCCTGATTAAGAATCCCACTCGCATCAGATCCAAATACCAAGCCAAGCAGCTTCACGCACAGTTTCTCAGAACCCAATCTCTCTCACACACATCTGCGTCCATCGTAATCTCCATCTACACCAACCTTAAGCTCTTGCACGAAGCGTTGCTTCTTTTCCACACGCTCGAGTCTCCTCCTGTTCTCGCGTGGAAGTCAGTCATCAGATGCTTCACCGACCAGTCGCTGTTCTCACGCGCATTGGCTTCGTTCGTCGAAATGCGAGCTTCTGGGAGATGCCCAGATCACAGCGTTTTCCCTTCTGTCCTGAAATCGTGTACGATGATGACGGATTTGAGATTGGGTGAGTCTGTTCATGGGTGTGTTGTTAGGCTTGGCATGGATTGCGATTTATATACTTGCAATGCGCTCATGAATATGTACGCTAAGCTTCTGGGTATGAGTTCGAAGATTAGTGTGGGTAAAGTGTTCGACGAAATGCCACAAAGAATGTCTAATTCTGAAGACGTTGATGATAATGAAAAAATTTCAAATTTTCACGGAAATTCAAGTCCTTTGCCTTCAGGAATAGATAGTGTGAGGAAAGTTTTTGAATTGATGCCTAGAAAAGATGTAGTGTCCTGGAATACTATCATTGCAGGGTATGCACAAAGTGGAATGTATGAAAATGCTTTGAGAATGGTTAGGGAGATGGGAAGTAATGACTTAAGCCCTGATGCTTTCACCTTGTCCAGTGTTCTTCCGATATTTTCAGAGTATGTGGATGTTATTAAGGGAAAAGAGATTCATGGGTATGTGATTAGGAAAGGGATTGATGCTGATGTATATATTGGGAGTAGCTTGGTTGATATGTATGCAAAAAGTGCTCGGATTGAAGACTCGGAAAGAGTGTTTTCTCATCTGTCTCGTCGGGATAGTATCTCCTGGAACTCGCTTGTAGCCGGGTATGTACAGAACGGTAGGTATAACGAGGCTCTGAAATTATTTAGGCAAATGGTAACCGCAAAGGTTAGGCCAGGACCTGTGGCATTCTCGAGTGTGTTGCCTGCTTGTGCTCACCTATCCACCTTGCACCTAGGGAAGCAACTTCACGGATATGTGTTGAGGGGTGGTTATAGCGATAACATATTCATAGCTAGTGCACTTGTGGATATGTACTCGAAGTGCGGAAATATTAAGGCTGCTAGGAAGATTTTTGACAGGATGAATGTGCATGACGAAGTATCATGGACGGCTATCATAATGGGGCATGCGTTACATGGTCATGGGCATGAAGCGATTTCCTTGTTTGAAGAAATGAAACTGCAAGGAGTGAAACCGAATCATGTGGCGTTTGTTGCTGTACTAACTGCTTGCAGTCACGTGGGGTTGGTAGATGAGGCGTGGGGATATTTCAACAGCATGACTAAGGTTTATGGTTTAAACCAGGAGTTAGAACATTACGCATCTGTAGCAGACCTTCTAGGCCGTGCAGGGAAACTGGAAGAAGCATACGATTTCATTTCAAACATGCGTGTTGAACCTACGGGTAGCGTCTGGTCTACATTATTGTCTTCTTGCAGTGTTCACAAGAATCTTGAGCTAGCCGAGAAGGTAGCGGAGAATATATTCGCTATTGATACAGAAAACATGGGTGCTTATGTTCTGATGTGCAATATGTATGCTTCTAATGGGAGATGGAAAGAGATGGCGAAACTGAGATTGAGAATGAGGAAAAAAGGAATGCGAAAGAAGCCAGCTTGCAGTTGGATCGAATTCAAAAACAAGACTCATGGGTTTGTTTCAGGAGATAGATCGCATCCGAGTATGGACAGAATCAATGAGTTTCTTAAAGCTGTAATGGAGCAGATGGAGAAAGAAGGGTATGTTGCAGACACAAGCGGGGTGCTTCACGATGTAGACGAGGAGCATAAGAGAGAGCTTTTGTATGGACACAGCGAGAGACTGGCTGTTGCATTTGGTATCATCAACACAGAGCCTGGCACGACGATAAGGGTCACTAAGAACATAAGGATATGCACGGATTGTCATGTCGCGATCAAGTTTATTTCGAAGATCACGGAAAGAGAGATTATCGTTAGGGATAATAGCAGATTCCACCATTTCAACCGTGGAAGCTGTTCTTGTGGAGACTATTGGTAATGGAAGTGCACAAGTTTTTGACTTCATGTTTTTTTCAGATTCAGAACGACCACTGGGCCAACTAGCGCTGGTTCACTGATTCTAATGTTAGACAAAGAAATGTGAAAAATATATGCTACGTAGTTTCAAATCAATTTTTTTTGTTTCTACATAAGGATCTAATCATCTATACGGGATTTATATGATAGTGTATAAATAGAAAAAATATTTTTAATAATTATGTGGATATAAACTAAAGGACATCGTTTCAAATGCAAAGCGGATTTTGAAAGGTTTTTGTATTTATTTGACAAACAATAAATGGAATGTTTGGACATAAATATATATGATCTGTTGTGTAAACGGCAACAACAGACAGAAGCTGACCCTTACATTCACATTATTCATCATTGCACATACTCCATAGCCACAGGATCCTTTTTTGTCACTACCAACATTCATTTTTATTATGTAGTGGAAAGTCGACTAATCATTATAACATTATAATATATGTGTTCATGAATATATATAATCTCATCTTTTTCTTTGAAAGTAGAGTATGGATCGATTAGTTACCTAATGCAGTAACGATTTTTTAGTGAAGTTTTAAACGCTTAAGGCATGTCGAATTAAAAGTTTAGTTTGTTCATCTTTAATGATAAAAAAAAAAAACTAATCCTTTTGAAGGAGCTCTCGGTTATTTTTTACGATTGTAACCGTCTATCCTATTTTTAACATGTTTTGTATTTTAATTATGTTTGAAGTTCAGACTTTTTAGCCACGAGATCCCGAGTTTATTTTTTGGATTGTAACCGCCGTTTAAGATTAATATAAGTATGAGTTGAGTAAAAAAAATCTAAAACAGGAAAAAATAAAGGTAAAGAGGGCGATACAGTTATAACTTTAATATATTTAAAACTGAACGTATCAAATAGAATTATAAGTTTTACTACTTCCCGTGAAAATTCTACAAAATCATTCTTGCTAAATTTTGTCTTGAAAGTTTTGCTAAGAGTGAATTTGGCTCTTACAAGATTCTCCAAACTTGATAAAGCTATTATATAATACGACCACATAAGAGTAATGATTAATTGATAACTTATGGCAAAACTAAAAATAAGTTCAAAAATAAAAGCTCAAAGAATATTCTCAAAATAACATTTTCCACTCGTGTCAGACTTGTTATAATAACATTTCAATTTTGTGATCTCATTCTACACGGTTTAGCACCCCCTCTTTAAGGCCTTCCCCGAATCAAGATCGGCCTGACGGAACAATCGGTCCATTAGGAGATCAGTCCGTCTCGCGACCAAGTTCATCGAACGATAAGGCCTATCACACGGCCACGGCCTTTAAGCAAACTATCTACTCCGACCGTGCGACCTATCCAATCCGTCTCGTGCGATACGTCCGATCCACGCGAACGAATTGTCCGCTCCGATCGTGTGACATGTCTACTCCGTATGTGCGGTTTAAAATACTCGTAATCCACCGTCTTAATTTTCCTATAAATAGTAGTGTACTCCCATTGAAAACGGGATCTGTAACTCAAAATAAATGCTCTGAAACAGTAATCTACACCGATCTTTAAACCACAGTTCGTTTAGATTACCGAACTTGAATACTTCTTCATTGTCTAACCAATCTACATCTGTTTTGTAACGACCGACAAACGAAATTTTCCGAACCTCCTCTTAAGTTTCACGTACACGTTACTAAGTTGCCCTAACCGGTACAACAATCAAATTTGTTCCATCTGTTTCGATTGATCTATTTGGTTCCTCACCGGTTATTTTGCACATATTATTTACTGTTTTTTTTTTAATTAATAAACAATTTTTCTCGTTTATTATCCGTTTCCCGTGAAGAAAATATTATTAAAATATTATATCCGTCAAAGCCGTCTTCTTTCGTCTCTCTTTCTCTTCCGTCTTCTCGACATTAGTCGGTCCTCGTCCATTTTCTCCTTCCCACTTATTTTTTTTTCTCTCTCTCTTTTCTTCAACAATCTCCAGAGGAAAAAAAAAAGTAAAACTCCTGAGAAAATTGGTTTCTTAGTCCTTAAACTTTAAATCAGACCACCGATTCCACCGAACTCCTCAGAAAAATTGGGAATAAGATTATCTCGTCGTTTGATTATTATAGATGAGAGTGTTACTTTGAAGTAACTACTGCTGCTGAATCAGATATTGGATTCATCGAACGATGGATCATGTCATCGGCGGAAAATTCAAGTTGAGTAGGAAGATTGGTAGTGGATCATTCGGTGAAATTTATATAGGTTTGATTCATCAAAATCGATTAACTTGACATCTTCTGTTTTCTTTTCTTTTTTTGTTTGGTTCTTTGGTGTTTATTAGAGTTAAATCTGACAATAGTTTTGCATGATTTTTCAAGGGATTAATGTCCAAACCGGAGAAGAAGTTGCTCTTAAGCTGGTATGTTACTCCTTATTTCTTAAGAGTAAATGTAATAATGTTGATGGATATATAGTCTCTGTGTTTTGATACTGAATCTTGAAACTTGACGACTCTGTATTTGTATATGAGTTATGTATTTTTCAGGTTTGGATATCAAAATTTTGTCTTTTTAAGGCTAATGGCTTCATTCGTTTCTCTTTTTAATTCTGATATAGTTGATGCTCTTGTTTCTTTATAAACATGTCAGTTATTAATCTGCGTTTCTTTCGAACATTGTTTTCGTCGTCTCTAGGAACCCGCCAAGACGAAGCATCCTCAGCTACACTATGAATCGAAAGTATACATGCTTCTTCAAGGAGGGAGTGGGTTTTCCTTTCTCTGGCTCGTTTCTCTGACGTTTCTGTTTCATGGAATCTGAATTCTTCGCCTTCTTTTTGACCAGCGGGTGTTCCTCATCTCAAATGGTTCGGTGTAGAGGGTGAATACAACTACATGGCCATTGATCTTCTCGGTCCCAGCTTGGAGGACTTGTTTAATTATTGCACTCGGAAATTTTCTTTGAAAACCGTTCTGATGCTTGCTGATCAGTTAGTAAGTATGCCCTTGGATTTCAAGGATAAGCGTTTCGACTTTCGAGATCATTTACTAAACTCTTCTTTTGGTTGTTCTGTACAACACCTGCAGATAAACAGAGTTGAGTACATGCACTCAAGAGGGTTTCTTCACCGTGATATTAAACCGGACAACTTTTTGATGGGTCTCGGTCGCAAAGCAAACCAGGTAGGATTGTCCAATTTCCGGCTTTAGGTAGAACGGTGATTTATATCTTTAAAAGTGATCTTAACAAATTAATTTCAACCTCAGGTGTACATTATCGATTATGGGCTTGCTAAAAAATATAGAGATCTTCAGACACATAAGCATATACCGTACAGGTGGGATCTATTAATGTTTTCCCCTGCCTTTTGGGATACTTATGCTTCATGTGCTCTTTTTCCATGCTTTGCTTCATAAGAGTTGAATTGAAATTTTTACAGGGAGAATAAGAATTTAACAGGAACTGCTCGATATGCAAGTGTCAACACACACCTTGGGATTGGTGAGAACTGTTTCCATGTCACACATCAGAATGATTTTCATTTCATATTAAGCATTAACTTGTTAGATAACTCTTTTCCTTGTTTTGAAACATCTCTTATATCTGCTTGCAGAGCAAAGTAGAAGAGATGATCTGGAGTCGCTTGGTTATGTGCTGATGTATTTTCTACGAGGAAGGTAGGAAACTATCTAATGGTTGTGTATTAATAGTGAAATCATAAAGAATCATGAAATCCTTAAACTTGGGACGGCATGAAATCTTCTGGTCTCAGTCTACCATGGCAAGGTCTAAAAGCTGGTACCAAGAAACAGAAATATGACAAGATTAGTGAAAGGAAGATGCTTACTCCTGTAGAGGTACGTCATTGTCTATATAACAATGTTTTTGTAAGCTTTCTGTAACTTTTCACTAAACATCATTTTGCTGTTTTCAGGTTCTTTGCAAGTCATTTCCGTCGGAGTTCACATCGTATTTCCATTACTGCCGATCATTGAGGTTTGAGGACAAACCAGATTATTCATATCTGAAAAGACTTTTCAGGGACCTTTTTATTCGGGAAGGTTAGAAACCTCTACTGTTTTTGTTCTCCTTCCCCTCTTCACTATAATGTTACTTATTGTTTTTGCAGTTATATTGTTCGTAAGAAATATTCCTGTGGGTTACGTCACTTGTTAATGCATGCAGGGTATCAGTTCGACTATGTGTTTGATTGGACAATCTTGAAATATCCTCAGATGGGCTCTAGTTCGAGACCAATGGTTAGTGTTTTTTTCCGGTTCAACATCTGAATAACAAGCCTTTAGAACAGTAAACTACTCTGAAATCTCATGTTTGTTTAATCTTGTGTCTTGTTTCCACTAGCCAAATCAAAAACCAGCTCTAGACCCTCCAGGACCATCTGCAGAAAGAAGTGACAAGCCTACAGGTATAACTTGATTTTATATCCCTGCGTCTCTAAGGGGCTAACAAAATGTTGACTGCTCGTGGAATCTGAGAATTATGTGTTGTGGCTTCTGAGTGTTGAAAAAATTGGAGCTTTCTCCATGAACCTTGAGATAGTATGGTTCTCTCCTTCAGAAGTTTGAAATCGAGATCTTGCAGATATTGGACATATTTTATGCTGAGATAGGTGAAGACTTAGCCCGGACGGTGATTTTCTATTTTTTTCAGTGGGGCAGGATCTGCGAGAAAGATTCTCAGGTGCGGTTGAAGCCTTTGCCAGACGAAATGTATCGAGTCCTGGCATTCGCTCTTCCAAAGAAGTGGTTAGTTTTTTGTTTGCTTTTTCTGTTTGCGTCTTCTATAGCTATACCTCGTTTGTGAATCGTGTTTCTGGTAAGTAGATGACTTAAAAGATTTATTTTGCTGAGTGTTTGGGATCAAAGCAAGTGTGTTACTATGAAATCAGTCATGAAAATCATTTACTTCATCATCCAATGTGATTGTTCTCTTATGTTCTTATGTTTGTTGCAATATGCAGCATGAGTCTGAAAAAACCAGAAAAGAGAGTGCCACAAAAAGAGCGCTGATTTCAAGCAGCCGACCTGGTTCATCAGGTGAGCTGAGCGAGAACCGATCAAGTAAACTGTTTTCAAGCGGTGCCCAAAAGGTTCAACCGGGCCAAGAATCTAAGTCATCAGCAAGGCCTAGGCGTGATGACGCCCTGAGAAGCTTCGATATGCTTACTATCGGTTCCGGAAAGCGGAAATGAATCACCGAAGGAGATTGTGAACTTAGAAAGAATCTGTTTTATCCACTGAAAATGGGGGGAAAAAAAAAGAGAAACAAAAAACTTTTCAGTCTCCATTTTCTCTGTTTAGCCTTTTGGGAAGAAGAGGAGAGAAAGTAACCCGTCTCCCTCCGTATGTGTATAGAATTTGTTCATGTCCTAAAAAGTGGTATATGTAACTTGTAATAATTAGTACTATGTTTACTATTAATCAAATTTGGTCAAATACTCAAACCTAATTATAGTTTGTAAGCTCACATTTAAGTGATTTGTCGTAGAGAGAAGAGAGCAATTCAATTTTTGATATTTTGGAACTTTGATGGGGACACTATGGTTTGGAGAAATCAAGAAACAAGCCTCTTTGTTTCTTCAAGACAAGTACAATGTGGCTAGACTTGTCCTCACCGATGTTACCGAAGCTGAGCTGTGAGTAAGACTAAAACTTGTAATTAGCTCACTTGACATTAGTGATTACTTCAACTCTTAAATAAGAATTTGGTTTTTTTTTTGGTAATTCTTTAGGTTAGTAGAAGAAGTGACAAATGATGATCCTTCTTCTCCAGATGCTAAAACGATGACTAAAATAGCTGAGGCATCGTTTGATACAGTGGATTATTGGAGAATTGTGGACGTTCTTCACAGAAAGTATGAATAAATAAAGAAATACTTATTATGTGTTCTGGTGGTGATTAATTATTGATTAACATGATATTAAAAACAGAATAGAGAAAGGGGAAGGAGAGATGAAGAAGTGGAGAGAAGCGTATAAGGCAATGGTGATGTTGGAGTTTCTATTAACACATGGTCCTCTTCACTTCATTTGCCTCATGATTTTATTTAAGATTTGGATCATATTCGTTTCCTCTCTACTTTCCAATACGTTGACGATAAAGGGTAATTAACTAATTACTAATTACTATACATAAATATCCAACTTTTATTTATTTTATTTTATTTAGGGAGAATCTCACACAAACAAACAAACAAAAAACAATTGTTAAGCTAATTCTAGAAATAAACTCAATTATTTGAAGTTTTTAAAAATTATTTAAACAAAAGATTCAAGTTAATATACTCAACCTCATATGTGTTTTGTTTCATGATTTTTTTTTTTACGCAATAGTAAGAAAAATGTTTTAAGTTTTAGACTTTAGTTATACTAGAAGTGTGAAGAAACAAGTAAATATTCTTGTTTTATTTTATTTTGTAAATAACATGTTTATAGACTTTCAACTCGACTTTCAATTTCGCTTCTGTCCCTTTTTTTCCAATGACTTATAATCTTTTTTGAATATATACTTGTTGTTCACACTTTTCTCTATCGTTCAAATCCCAATGTTGCAATAATTGTTAATTTTTGTAATTTTATGTTAATCAGTTAAAAATAAAGTGATAAAATTAGAATATTGATTTAAAATCTACATTAAAGGTATGTTTTTTTTTATAAAAAAATAGTTTTTTTGTGTGTTACAATGTTTTTAAACCCGATCCGGAAAGCGAACCGGAACATATAATGGGTCGCCGAATCACTGGATCGATCCGGTTTATAACTAGCGGATTTAAACATTGAATCCGGACCGAACTAGTTACCGGATTGCGGGTTAACAACCGGCCGGTTCGACCCAGATCTGAAAACATTGGTTTGTTCAAAACAATCAAAAAAAAAATTCTTGAGAAATCACAAAAATATAGTTGTGCAATGAAATTTATTATAAGAAAAAAAAATCTTAATTATGTTTCTAATTTTTTATTTATTCTAGATTTGATTGGGGAGCTCAAGTTCAGAAAAAGGCTGATCAGATTCAAACCCTTCTTCTAGGGAAAGAAGAATTGAGAGAAGCTCGTCTTAAAGCCCTCAAAATCACCTCCCAAATCAACGGCTTCGGAAACTCCAACAACAACTTTTCTCCATCTCCGTCTCCTTCATCGGACTCGTTCTCTCCCCGGAAATCCTCCGATTCGACAATAACCGAACGAGAAAAGACGGCTGTATCCGAATCCGATTCGTTGATCGGGGACGAAGACGACAGAAATCTCGCCGGTGAAGAGACTCTGATCGGCGGTACCTGCTCTAAGCTCGCCGGATTTAGCCCTCTGAAGAAACTTCACGGCGGTCGTACGGCGGCGGGATTTCATACCTTGTCGAACGTTGAGAGAGTTTCCAGTAAATGTTACGATCGCCGCAATTCCATCGGCTACTAATTTTAATTTAATTCGGTTCGGTTTGATTTATATCTACCGGAATTTTTGTTCTGGTTTTTAAAACCGGTTTAGTCAAACCTAATCACAACACAAGAGATTTCGCTTTTGCTAATCCTGTTTAAAGCTTCTTTGGCTAAGCATTTCGCAGCTTCTTGAGGATCTTCGATGTGTCTGATTAGGTTAATCGCCTCTTGATTCTTCATCACCTACACCAAAAAATCAAACCATTAACGCTTTTGCTTAGTGATCAAAAATCTGTATTTTGATTGATCTTTTTTTTTTTTTAATCTTTACCTCCCAGATTCCTGAGCTACCGATAATGATAAACTCTGTATCTGAATCAATTTTTTCTGTAACCAAAGCAAGTTCTTGATTTCTTGGATCTGATTCATCTTCTGTTTCACCTTGATTACAAACTGAGATACACATTTAAAGACAAGCTTAGACCTCATTCTCAATTCAACATTTTCACAACAATGAAAGCAAAACCAGCATAACCCGGTCTCAAATTCTCGCAATAAGCGCGGTTATGAATTTAAAAGTTTGAAGAACAAATTAAGATGCTGAGTAGTAAATTTGGGAAAATAAACTAAGAAAAGCTAGATCTCATCTCAAGATTGTCAACATTTCATGTTTCTTCGCACGCAAGTAATCTACAATGAAAGCAAAAGCTTGCATAAACCGGTCTGAACCGAATTAAACCAGCTGAATTCGGGTTTACAGAAACAAACCTGGGAAAATAAAATCAGACCAGTTTCTTGTTGAGGATCTCCGGTTCTTATCTCTGATTTGATGAGCCTCGCCGTCTCTGCAAACCACCACCCTATGGCCGCCGATACTAGCCATGGCTAGCTTTTCTCCGTTCACCACCGCCACCGAAGCGGCCGAGCCACCGCTGCTTCTCTCTTCCTCGACGTACGCTCTTCTCATAGTCTCTTTACACTTTCTCATTATCCCATGCTGCAATTTCCCACCCAATTACTCAATTTGAAATTTAAAGAATCGAAATATTTCGATTAAAACTTGTGATTACCTCATTGGGGAGCTTATCGAAGAGATGGTTATGCACATATTTGACAATCTCTTTCCCTGTTCCGGCATTTGAGACTGCAAAGAACCAAATCTCAAGCTCTTCACTTTGCTGCTCTCTCTGTACAAAAATCGAATCGGGATTCGATGAACGGTCGATATAGCTTAACCGGTCAACGGTATAGTATCCATGAGAAACCGGAGTTAACCATGATGGTTTCTTCTTCCTTCTTCTTCTTCTTCTTCCATCCTCAACTACAAGTCTTCTAAACCGGAACGCCTGTTGGATTCGGTTGTCTTAAAGATTACTCATATTTTTGAAGATGTTAGAAGAGTTTATATAATCAAAGGATACTCAAAAGATCATATTTTTTTCTGAAATCCAAATTCTTTTTTTTGGGGGGTTCAACAAATTCAAGATCTTTAAAATCTACAATTCATTAACCCAAATAAACAAACAATTGTAAAGAAAAAGATGAAGAAAAATAAAGATATAAGAGGAAGAAAGAGATGACCTTGAGCATGAAAGGGAAATCCCAGAAACCCATCTTCATTCATAGCTTCTTATTTGCTTACTATCTTATAAATTGCAATAACTTTTGATAAAAACAAGAAAACTTTTTCGATTTTCACAATTAAAAATGAATAAAACTTTTTCACTTGCAAGATACACTTTTTCTTTAGTTATTTTTGCAAATTATAAAATTACAATTCAGGTGCAAAAAAATGCTAATATATTGTCTTCTTTAGTCATTGTTTATTGGCATTTTTTTGTAACTAATTTAGCCGTGTCTAATGAAACGCTAATTTGTGTTGTCCAGAAAACGCTTATAGTAACGTCCATTTTTGGAATACATACTTCTTTTGTTTGTCTTTATTTAACTTTGACTACGTTTAGGTTTCACCCTTGAAACTTGAAAGGCAAGTATTGGAGATCTTATTATATAAAGCTGGATCTCTCAACGTGAGCGTGACACGTAGGATAATTCTCACTCACGAGATCGTGACATTTGTCACGGTTAATTAAGATTGCGACATGTGTCAAAGTAATAATCTGAATAAAAAGAAAAAATAAAAACAGAAATTAAGATTCTAACTCACGAGATCGTGACATGTGTAAAAAAAATGGAAAATAACAATGTAATAATATAAACTTTCCTATAAGACAAAATAACAATAAAGTAAAAAATTGATTGTGTTTTATTTAAATAGAAAATAATAAAATAAAAAAAATAAAGTAAGAGAAAAATAGAAACTACAAATCAAAAAAAAAAAATGTAAACTATAAAATTTATATAAGATTTACTTTATATTGATTCTAACTCACGAGATCGTGATATGTGTAAAAAAATGGAAAATAACAATGTAATAATATAAAATTTCCTATAAGAAAAAATAACAATAAAGTAAAAATAGATTGTGTTTTATTTAAAT
>PKMM01028770.1:1611709-1628693 GCA_002933915.1 Eutrema heterophyllum | reverse complement strand
ATATACCGGTTGTGAGGACATGTTTGTTTACTATTTATTCAGGTTGAAGAAAGGGTAAGTAAGAAGGGAAATGACTTCCAGAAGCAGAAGACTGGTTCTGTGCTTTCTTTCAAAGTTAACTTCAGAGAGTGAGAAACCTGTTTTTTTCATTTTTTTTTCCGTTGCTTCACTTTGGTGTCTGCATTCCGCAACATAACATAAGACTACTTCAGAATACGTGACCAACATACTTATAATTGATATATGCAGTTTCAATCCTGTTGACTCCTTCATATGGTTTGAGCTCTATGGTTCGCCTTCAGATCGAGATGTTGATCTTATTGGAAGTGTAAGAAATTGATCTTCTTATTGCTATTGCAAAACGTCTAGTCTTACTGTGATGACTCAATGCTTCTTTCATTTCTTTCTTTTCGCCATAATAAAACTCGAGTTTGTTAACAGGTTATACATGCATGGTATGTTATGGGGAGACTGGGCGCTTTCAATACATCTAACTTACAGGTTTGTTCATCATCCGCTCTGTCTTTTCTGTTACTTGTCGTTATCACACCATACATTTCAGTGGCTAGTCATGTTTTTTTCCCCTTTCCATGGTAATCTCCGTTGTAGTCTTAATGATATAATCTAAACCATTATTGCAGCTAGCAAACTCATCTATGGAATATGATTCTCTCTAAGAAGGGCTTCAAAGTGATGCCTTCATCCTTCCATGATATCAGCGACGTCGAATTTCAGGACAACTGGGGCCAAGACTCAAATCTTGGAAGTAAATAGCCTGTTTCCGCTGCAAGTTCAAGGTACTTTTGTGAAGCTCTTCGTGGATGTTTCTGGGTACTCTTTGACTGCATAGGAATCAAAATCTTGAGGAATACAAGTTCATGTGCTGACTTTACAAGAAAATGGCCAAGATTGTTGTGCTGGTTTCAGGAAAGGTGTTTTGGTCCAGTCTGACTGTTGAGAGTCTGAGGCGGCTATTAGTGTCCAAGAACGGTTATAAAATCAGCTGTCGGAATAGAATTCTTAGGACAAAACAGGTTAATGGCTCTGAAAGAATTCAAGTTTGATTGAGGTTTGGGGTAAAGGTTTTGGTGAAGGATTAGTCTCAGTGGTGACGCTCAGGGTGAGAGATCTTACAAGTAGTGAGGATCATTGAGGAATGGATCAAGGTTGCAGCATCTGCTGTATGGTCTCTTCTCAGAGGCATTTTCTGTGCCGAAACAGACGAGATTCTGTTGGAACAACAGATGAGTGTTTTCTCAAAAAATGGACCAGTCAAAAGGCATATTAGAAAGGAAAGCATGGAGAATCATCAAAGTCAGCATGGCAAGAGGAGCAAGACATAACATGAAGTTGCAGATCAGATTGGAGGTGGCTGCATTTTGGTGATGAAGATCAATATGATTGGAGCTTAAACCTGACTGGTTATGTCAATTGGGAGCTGGTCTAATCAAGGGTTGGTTTAGTCTATTGGTTAGATCGAGATCTCATGGTTTACGGTTTCTTAAAACTTGACCTTATATCGCTGTGACGACTCTGTTACACAAGCATAACTCGTGTCATTTGTTCTTGGGAGGTCTCAGAAACATCACTGTGAAACAGTACAAACTCAGAAGGGTATGTGAATGAGTCAGTACGCCTCAGACTACAACGGGGTTACAGCTCATCAAAGGTCAGTAAGACTAAGGCAATCAATGCCTGTTCAATACTTCAATCTAGTTGGCAGAAGACTGAATTGGAAAGCTTCAATAGAAAGCCATTGTTCTTGGTGGTTATTCTGGTTTTTGGGGCTGAAGAACGGTGAAACGTATGTATATGTCATAAGGAATGACATTTCGTTCTACAGTGTAACCAACCTTATTTTTATAATGATCCTTGGTATGACAATTAAATCATCATCGCTTAGGTTTATGATCACATCGAAGAACCATTGAAAAGTTACCACAACTAATATGTCAGTATACAAAATTTGGGCTTCTATCTCTTCATGGTTAAAGTTACAAAAAGTATATTTACTTTGTCAGTTTTTTGTTATTATAAATTTGTTTCAAAGTTCATTCCATAATCATATATTGTTTTGGTTTCAAAATTGATTTTTTCATAGATACAAGAGCAAGAGTTGTGTTTATTACATTGCTTTTCGATTTGTAGATTAAATTGAAAATTTATATTGATTATAGTCGCCAAGGAAGGAAAATAAATTTTTTGACTTTTTTGCTTTTTTGTTGTTTTTATAGAAAACATATATAACGAGAATGAAAATAAACATGATAGAAAAAAATTAATCACTCTGATTGGAAGAAATAAGGTACAATTATTGAAAAATCATTTAAAAGTTACCACAACCAATATGCTACCATGCAAAAGTCCGGTCTTTACATTTTCAAGATAAAACTGACAAAAAATCGTCGATCTTTTATGATTTTAAATTGGTTTCAAAATTCATTTCATACATCTATTGTCTTAGTTTCAAAATTAGAGTTGTCATAAATGTGAAAACAAAAGTTGTGTTTATTAGTTTTTTTTTCAATTTAGTAAATTAAATCAGAAATTTGTACTGGTTAAATTAGCTAAGGAAAGAGAATAATTTTTAACTTTATTACTTTTTTGCTGTTTTCATAGAAAACATATATAACGAAGATGAAACTGAAAATGATTAAAAAAAACTTATTTTCTTGATTTAAAGAAGTGATGTATAATATTTTATCTTCGTGTCAATACTATGGTTATTAAATAGCATTTGATTATTTTGTTACACTTTTAGTTGACTTTGGTATAATAACTTATAAATGTTCGACCATATAATACGTTTTTCAAACGGGACATATATAGATTCAAAACAAGACCGTTGAAACTTCACAAACTATATATAATTATTGAGATTAAAACTGAAATATTTTTAATATATATTATTACAATCACCATTATACACAAAATAATATCTCATTAAATATAATTGTTCGCATATGATTTTTATCAAAATAATATTAAAAACAATACCCACGCATAGCGTGGATGCAAAACCTAGTCTTTAATAAATATGTCAATATATACTTTGATCGTATATACCATCACGATACACGATGACCACTTAGTTCATGCCAATTCTCAATTCCGAAATGACTATTTGAAGACTTGGAGGGGCAAGCAAGATATCGATCTAGGCTTTGAAGATGCACCCATTGCTCTTCCAATTGACTTTTGTCAACAAACGGTGAACCAGAGAACGATGATTGCAATGTTGCCAAGAAATTGGGGCTTCGTTGGGCTTATCCAATAGTGCCTCGGTCGGAGAATGGGATTCTGGAAAATCATATCTACAAAGTGGCGAGGAATCGGTTAAAGGGAAGATGTTGAGTATCATTGACAATATTAGACGATCTCATCATATTGGGATTGAATCTCAAGAGGGAAAATAACAGATTTGATAATCAGTTAGTGAGTAAGGCTTTCGTTTCGAAAGCATCGTGTAAATTCACTTTTTCATCGTTCATTTTTAAGATTAATTATATGTATTTGTATTTGAATTTGTATTTCTTTGATGTGCTTGGTATGTATCAACTTTTGTATCCGCTTCGAATTAATGGATGAATTAAATGTTAAAAAAAACACAAATTTAATATAAAAATGATTAAAAACTCTTCCAAAAATGAAAGTAGTCTCTAAACCCTAAATTGAAATAGAGGAATCCAAATATAGAGTTTTAATTTTATTTGTAATTTTTTTGTTATAGTAAATATGTTTTTCACAAAATATTTTGTGCTATTTTTGAAACTTTAAACTCGGCATGCTAAATTTGAAAAACTTAATTAAGTGCTATTTTAAAATATTTTTCTTAATTTTATTTGAAAAAGAATAAATGAATTAAAAGAATTGAAAATTATGCCAAATGGCGAAGAAACAAAAAAAAAACTTATGTTGTTCGGCAAAGTGGAAATCACTTCGCGCGGTTTGGCAAAGTGTGGAGAACCGGACGATTACATAAAACTGTTTAAGAATCTAACATTTTGTGTACTATAAATCTATTGACTTTTTAGTTAAACCTTTGTACAGTACTGCGCGAAAGCAAGAGGTGTACTGTAGGGGTGTCAAACTGGGTCAAATGGGTCACCCATGACCCATGACCCTAATGGGTGGAGTGTAAATGGGTCATGGGTCACCAATGACCCATTAGTCATGGGTCATGAGTCATCCATGACCCATCTAATTACATGGGTCATGGGTCAAATGGGTGATCCGTTGGACCCATCATAATGACATCATCATGACTTCATTTCAATATGACATCATCATGACTTCATTATGACATCATCATGACTTCATCATGACATCATCATGACTTCATCATGACATCATCATGATTTCATCATGACATCATCATGACTTTATTATGACATCATAACAATATTACTATTATCACAACATCATTTTCCCGCCAAAAACACTATTCTATTTTTTCCCGCCAAAAATGCAAATTCACATTTTCTCGCCAAAAACGCAAATTCACATTTTCCTGCCAAAAACGTGATTCCACATTTTCCCGTCAAAAATGTGATTCCGCGTTTTCCCGCCAAAAACGTGATCCTGCTTTTTCCACCAAAAACGTTATTCCACATTTTCCCACCAAAAACGCGATTTCACATTTTCCCGCCAAAACGTGTTTTTGGTGGGAAAACGCGGAATAACGTTTTTGGTGGGAAAACGGGGAATCACATTTTTGGCAGGAAAATGTGAAATCACGTTTTTGGCGGGAAAATGTGAAATCACGTTTTTGGCGGGAAAGTATGAAATCACGTTTTTGGCGGGAAAATGCGAAATCGCGTTTTTGGCGGGAAAATGTGAAATCGAGTTTTTGGCGGGAAAATGCGGAATAACGTTTTTGGCGGAAAAAGCGGGATCACGTTTTTGGCGGGAAAACGCGGAATCACGTTTTTGGCGGGAAAATGTGAAATCACGTTTTTGGCGGGAAAATGTGAAATCACGTTTTTGGCGGGAAAACGCGGAATCACGTTTTTGGCGGGAAAACGCGGAATCACGTTTTTGGCGGGAAAACGCGGAATCGCGTTTTTGGCGGGAACATGTGACATCGCGTTTTTGGCGGGAAAATGCGGAATCGCGTTTTTGGCGGGAAAATGTGAAATCGCGTTTTTGGCGAGAAAATGCGGAATAACGTTTTTGGCGGGAAAAGCGGGATCACCTTTTTGGCGGAAAAACTCGGAATCATATTTTTGACGGGAAAATGTGGAATCACGTTTTTGGCGGGAAAATGTGAATTTGCGTTTTTGGCGGGAAAAAGTAGAATAGCGTTTTTGGCGGGAAAATAATGTTATGATAGTAGTAATATTGTTACGATGTCATAATGAAATGAAGTCATGATGATGTCATAATGAAGTCATTATGATGTCATTATGATGGGTCCAACGGGTCACCCATTTGACTCATGACCCATTATAAATTGACTCATTTGACTCATGACCTATATGACCCATGACCCATTTGATCCATCAACCTATTATGGTCAATTTTTTTGATCCATTAGGGTCATGGGTCATGGGTTGATTTGGATCGACCTATGACCAATGATCCATTTTGACACCCCTAGTGTACTGTACACACGTGTATCAAAAATCATCATTTTGCAAAAGAAAGTGTTAGATAATTTTATGTGTTTTGGAAAATGACCGTACACACAAATACTTCAAAATAAACTGACAATCGACGCAAATATCTTTGTTTGGATTATATCTTTATTCTTCCGAAAATTATGAAATGCGTCTAAGGATTTATTATTGTCTTCTATTGCTTTAACACTCTGGATGACTTTTTTACTTCTCCCCTCTTTCTTACAAAACATTATTAACTTTACCCACAATAATTAATATACATATAAATTTAAATTTTCTATATTTTGTTTGTTCATAGACAACTGGCGGGATGGATTCAAGTTTACAAAAGGAATTTTTTTTTTTTTTGGTTCTTATGACAGAAAAACAGTTAACATAAAAGTAGACATATTTTACTAAACCATTAGTGCAGCAGACCAGATCCAAAGATACATAACATGTGTCTAAACGAAGTTTGAAATGCGAACAACCATAAAATTCATGTGTTCTTACCTTGTGCACACACACCTAAATCTCACTTAACGAGAAACAGAAACCTCTCCCTCCTAGTAGATTGCCACATCCAGATAATCTCCAATCTACAAAAAAATGATTAATTGCAGTTATAACTACTTGGGCAAAAGAAAAGGTTACCATTATCTTCTTCTTTTGTGTGTTTAACTCTTAACAATAACTCAGTGCACATATATCAACTTCTCTGAATAATACTTCTCATTCAATCTTAAAGAATTGTCTTACAAAATCAAATGAAATCTTAAATAATACCAAAGTGCATAACGAGTAATTATCTTTAAATCGAAATAACGGAAAAGCCAAATAAAACCAAAAGAAAACTTCCATATTCCCAAAACCGCGCATCACACTGGAATCACTCATTCAGTTCCTCGAACTCAACATCATACTCACCTACAAGAAGAGAGAGGGGTGAAAAATTGGGATTACTCAGCGAGAACTAAACCTAGAATCTCGTCCCCACACCCACTCGTAGTCGTATTCAACCAATATATCAAGAATAAATATAATCAAGTAATCAAACATCACGCCCTAGAAGCGCCCATACAACTACACAAACAAGGGAGTGCCGAGTACACCATGGGGGCTCGCCAAAACCCCTACGGCGGTGAGAACAGATGCTCAAAGACTCCACGCACCAGCCCCAAGCAAACAACTCGTACCACACGCGTCCCGATCATCCTGTGACGATACCTAGCTAGTAGTGTTTACACACCATCTAGCTACTTTACACGCATTATCCACACAACAGGATTATCAAACAAGTATGTTGGTTCCTCGTCTAATGATTTCCATATTCATTATTAAGATGTAGATCTAACATTATGCATCAAACAAAACGTGTACGTACTTCGTAGCACGCGGCATACCGGAGTAAACCTAGACTCAACATACTAGAAAAAGACAAGAGAACATAGAAAAAATCCTAGATCTAATCCTCACCTTAGCCACTGGATTGACAACACGATTACATATGCTCCTCATGCTCAAATCAGTTTCTCGTATACTCAACAGATCCACAAGAAAATTTGCCAGGGAAGAGCCACTGAGAACACAAAAAATACTATAAATGATTAATGGCTCAGCTTCTGTTTCTTCTCCTTTCTCACTCTTTCTCGCATATTCTCTTCTTCTATCAACCGTAGTTGTTCTGCGTCTTCTTTCCTCGCAAGTTTCTCGCTGTATCAAACAAACAAACATGACCATTGGGTCCCCGGGAAAATTCAAGACATCTTATACATTGCTTATAATGGAAGTTAAGAGATAGAAACATGTAAGTGTACCTTCGTTTCTCTTCCTTGATGATATCTTCAAAGTTGGCTTACATGCCTCTATCATCATAATCTTCGAAATCACGCCCAGCATAACGATCAGTCTTGCACATTTCTCTAATCATTCGCAACGCCAAAACATCTTCTTCAACTTTTTTGCAGTCTTCTTCTTCTTTGTGTGCAGTTGATGAGGTTTCTTCAATGGTGGTTTGCTAATCACCTGAGGAGGCAATGGTTGTCTTGGAACCATTTGAGAACTTGTGAGTTCTTGAGATACCTTCCTCTGTTCTACCCTTTGGTGTTTAGGATCAGATGTCAATGGCTTTGGCTTTGATGAGGACAGTGGCCTCTGAGTTAGCTTTACTCTATGATCCACTAGTTTTCTAGCAGGAACTGGTCTTGAACGCATTTGGTTGCCTGAAGAATCCGGTCTTGAATGATCCATTTGGTTTTCCCAAAAACTTGGTCTAGAATTAGGAATAAGGTCGTTACGTTCCTTTAGTGAAACAGGAAGCTTAGCATCATCAGATAAAAGAAATGAGTAGTCTCTTGAATCCTTAAGTATCTCAGCTTTTCTTTTCTTTTGCTACAAGAAAAGGAAAGAAACAACAACAAAAAGGCACAAGTTAGCAAAATGTAGAATCAACACAGAGTTTTCTGGTTCAAGCAAAATATCGCTGAAGTTTACCTCATTCGCATTTTTAGTCGATGAACCACTCGTTGGACCAGAACTTTTCTTCTGCACGCATGACCCAAGCAATTTCATCAGTATGAACAAAACAGTTGCAATGTCAATGTGAAAAAGAAAAAAAAAAAAAAAAAAAGGAAGACATACAGTTTGGATTAAGTTTATCATTTTCAGCCAAAAAAAGTCTGAACTACTCGATGGACAATTTTAATCTTCGAATTTCGTTGACTTCTAATTTTAATCTCATATTTTTGTTGACCACGCCAATTTAGGCTGGTCGTTACCAAGATTAACAGAGCCTCTAGACGGGGTTAAATCCCAGTTACAATTGTCGTTAATCCATCGATATAACCCTAAATCGCGAGTTCTTCCCCAAATCATTAACCCAAAAATGATTTTTCCCAGCTCAATTTTCTCTCCCTATCCTCAAGCCATTCCTAAGAGGCTATCTGAAGATCTGTCAGATGTGAAGGATCGAAGACTAGCACTCTTCAAAAAATACTTTGTTGACGAGAGGAAGTGAGTCGTCTCTTTCGATTTTGGTGTCATATCTTTGTTTTTTTTATTTAGGGACTCTGAAATTGCGAGCGCTAAGCCTACAAGAAAGAAGGATTGAAATGTGCCATTGATCACATCCTTGAAGCTCAGCAGAAGGGAGAAATCAACGAGGACAACGTTCTTTACATCGTCGAGAACATCAACGTCGTCGGTAACTTCTTTTCTATGTACCTATTTCTTCCTTGTAGGATACGTAATCAATCCTCTAGACGTCTCTTGCTTGCATACGAAATTGGCCACTGCTCTTTTTAGTGAATCCCATAAATTCGGAATGTTAACTAAAATAGCAAAATATCAGAAATTGCATAGTCATTTGTCTCCCCTGAAAAAAGGTTGGATTGTAATGAACATTTATAGAGTTTTGTGATGCTGATTTCTCCTGTCAATTGTGCTGAAACAGCTATTGAGACAACATTGTGGTCAATCGAGTGGGGAGTTGCGGAACTAGTGAACCATCCTGAAATCCAGAGCAAGCTAAGGAACGAAATCGATACGGTCCTTGGAGTTGGTGTTCAATTAACAGAGCCTGAGTTTCACAAGCTTCCATACCTCCAAGCCGTGATCAAGGAGACACTTCGTTTAAGAATGTCTATTCCTCTCCTCGTGCCTCACATGAACCTTAACGACGCTAAGCTCGCTGGCTACGACATCCCAGCAGAAAGCAAAATCCTAGTCAATGCCTGGTGGCTAGCAAACAATCCCGATAGCTGGAAGAAACCTAAAGAGTTTAGACCCGAGAGGTTTTTTTAAGAGGAAGCGCACGTGGAACCGAACGGTAATGACTTCAAATATGTGCCGTTTGGTGTTGGACGTAGAAGCTATCCCGGGATTATATTGGCTTTGCCCATTTTGGGAATCACCATTGGTAGGCTGGTTCAGAACTTCGAGCTTCTTCCTCCTCCAGGACAGTCTAAAGTGGATACTTATGAGAAAGGTGGACAATTCAGCTTGCACATCCTTAACCACTCAACAATCGTTATGAAACAAAGGGTCTTTTAAATTTTCTGCTAAAAATGGGAAAAGTAATTTATGCAAAATGACTTTTGTTATGGATGTCATTATATTGAGAAGTATTTTCGTGTACGGTCACTTTCCCAAAATTCTCTTAGTTTTCTAACACTTTGCGTACTGTCCAAAATGATCTAACACTTTTTCTTGCAAAATGACTATTTTACCCCTTATTGATATACGCGTGTACAGTACACTTTTTGCTTTCGCGTGTTACTGTACAAGGCTTTCGTGTGTTACTGTACAAAGCTTTCGCGCGTTACTGTACAAGGATTTGACTGGAAAGTCAAGGGATGTACAGTTTACAAAGTGCTAGATACTTAAAGCAATTTTTGGAAAGTGCTAAAAAACTACGAAGGTTTTGAAAAAGTGACAAATTAGCAAAGAATTCCTAATATTAACTTGCTGTCAAACAAAAGAAAAAAATGATGTTTGTGAAATCTGTTGAATATTCCATGTTGTTATATTCATTTCAATTCCTCATGATTGTTGTTGAAACCATAGGTAGTTATTAATTTGGAGGTTTCTACTTCTAACCAACGTTCATGAAATCCTTTTCAAACCTACAAATCTCATTACACAATTTGTATTTAAAATATAATAAGTTCAGGATCAGGTTCCTAAATTTCCTTCCTTGTTTCACCATTGAAGAAGATCAAAGCTCAGGTGATATATCGAACAACAGATGAAGCTCACGGTGGCGATTTTGATGCTTCCAATGTCGACAAAATCACAGATTAAGGCTCGATTCAACAATTAACCGGTGAAATCGAATCAAAAGTGAAGAAAATGGAGAAAGAATCGATGAGAAATCAAAGAAATGATTTAACAATTACTCATTTCTTGATTATATTAAAATAGAAGGACAAAGCGATCTTGAGTTTATAGTCTTATAGAGATTAAAAATAAGCACCCTCCTTGCTTCTTAATACTAACGCCTTCTTCTGCTTTCATTCGCCGCCTACGATTTTCTCACCGGAAAACCAATCACTGTGGAAAAGAGAAATTGAACGGAGAGCGAGCTTTAATGGACTTTCTCTTGTTGGAGAAGTCTCTAATCGCCGTATTCGTGGCTGTGGTTCTCGCCACCGTGATTTCCAAGCTCCGCGGCAAGAAATTGAAGCTACCTCCTGGTCCTTCTTCTGCTTTCATTCGCGCCTACGATTTGAGGGAGAGAAAATTGAGCTGGGAAAAATCGTTTTTGGGTTTGGGAATTTTTTTTGTTTTAAGAAAAACGGTGTCGTATTGGCGTGGTCAACAAAAATATAAAATTAAAATTAGAAGTCAACAAATGTCGAAGATTAAAAGGGTCCATCGAATAGTTCGGTTTTTTTTTTTTTTGGGGCTAAAGTGGTAAGTTCAGATTTTTTTTGGCATTTTTCCCTAATCAAATTACATATTACATATGGTCATATTCATTCATATCCACCACACTTGAATGTTCTTTTCCTCGAGACCACTTCATATCAAATTCTCTCTACTCTCGGCAGAGATACACGACAAAAACATAAGTCTCATTTATTCTTTATAGTATCTTCTTCTTCTTCTTTTTCCGACAACAACAGTTTTACTTAAAAGATAGGACCAGCAGCGAGAATCTCCTCCGTAAGTTTACCATCCACACCAATCTTATGATTAGCAAAAGTCTCGAAGTTCTTCTTGAACAAACCTCCCAGTTTCAACAGAGTTTCCTTGTGTGCTTTCTTATCAGACCACTGCATTTTCATAAAGGGAAAACCCAAATCAGCAAAAATGGTTCATCATTCATCAGTTTGAGAGAGAGAGAGAGGTTTTGCAAAAACTAGCCGTGTTGACGGGATCCAAGATCTCTGAAGGTATCCCTTCGATCTCAGTTGGGATTTCAAACCCAAAGATTTCGGTTTTCTTGAAGTTCGCCTTCAACAGGCTTCCCGAATGGATTGCATCGATGATCTTCCTAGTATATGCCAGCTTGATTCTGTTTCCAACACCATAACTGCAAAAAGGAACAACGTTACAGGACACGTTTATAACCTACAAACACGCGCAACAAGGCAACTTATTTTTCTTGTATTGGTTTCCATAACCAGACGTACCTGCCACCGGACCAACCAGTGTTCACGAGCCATCCAGTAGCACCTTGTGTCTTCATCTTCTCAGCCAACATTGCTGCATACTTTGTAGGATGCAACATTATGAAAGCTGCACCAAAGCAAGCTGAGAATGTTGCTGCTGGCTCCTTGATGCCGTCCTCTGTGCCAGCAACCTATATATGTTCACATCTTTGGTTACGGTTTTGAAGTTTATGGAGATTGATCCCAGAAGAGAAATAAACACTTTTCTTGGGACATACCAGAGCAGTGTAACCACTAATGAAGTGGTACATGGTTTGTGCCAGATTCAGCTTGCTCACAGGTGGGAGAACACCAAAGGCATCACAAGCCAGAAGTATCACATTCTTCGGGTGTGGACCAACACAAGGTATTTTCGCGTTTGGAATGAACTCAATCGGGTACGCAGCACGTGTGTTCTCTGCAACCAAGGAGAATCGACGATGATCATTCTGTTAATTGTAAGGAAGAAGAGAAACGAAATATAAAAACACTTGTGTTTACCTGTAACAGATTTATCAGAATAATCCACTTCTCTGGTGTGCTCATCAAACACAACATTTTCCAAAACTGCAACGAGATCAGAACACTATTGTTATAACACTGATTTGATTTTTTTTTTCTAAAAACAATTCTTATATCAGTCTTTTTACCTGTTCCAAACTTGATAGCGTTCCAGATATCAGGCTCCTTCTCCCTTGAAAGATCAACGCACTTAGCATAGCATCCACCCTCAATGTTCGAAACACCAGTCTCAGTCCAACAATGCTCATCATCTCCAATGAGGTACCTGTTGTGATCAGTAGACAGCGTTGTCTTCCCGGTACCTGAAATCAACATTCATAGAAAAACCAAAAAAACAACCATCAATCTCAATTCACATGCTCATTACAACAAAGAATCAAGCATTTTTTCAAGTTATCAATTCAGGGGTAATTGTGTTGTTATCATTTGACTTATCTTTCCCTTCATCATCACCAAAACATGGTGTTTGGTGATGACACTACTATACCTGAAAGTCCAAAGAAGAGAGCAACATCTCCATCTTTTCCCATATTGCATCCAGAATGAAGGGAGAGAATGCGACGCTTAGGCATAAGGTAATGCATCACACTGAAAAGACCCTTCTTCATTTCCCCGGCATACTGAGTGCCGAGTATAACCATTTCCCTCCTACCAAGATTTAAGTCTACGCTAGTGGACGATGTCATGTAATGAGTGTAACGGTTACATGGAAACTGTCCAGCATTGTATATAGTGAAGTCCGGAGTACCAAAGCTCTCAAGCTCCTCCGGAGTTGGTCGAATACACCTGCCACCCTCACCCGTTATCGATTTTGTTTGCTAATATATTCACCATTTGTTGTGCTTTCACCCAAACCCAAACCCAGAGGGACAATAATGTTTTGATATTGTGACAGAACATTCAAGGAGACTCTTCTGGGAATTAGTAGAATGCAATGATGGTTTTACTTACATGTTGTGCATAAACAGTGAATGATAAGCTCTAGCTGAGACAATCCTGACTTTGATTCTGTTCTCCGGATCCCAGTTTAAGAACTGATCATTGACAAAGACCTAAAACCCCAACAAGAACAGCACATTCATTAACTTAGATCAAAATTCTAAAGGTTACAATACACTCAGAACACTGATTCGAGTTTCAAATTTGTACCTTTTCCAAGGAGTTCAAGTAATCAACCGCTCTTTCTCTGTTCACCATGAAGGTATGTTCATCCATTTCGATATTCGGCGAACCCCTGAATCGAAATTAAAACAAAAATCAATAAACGAAAACAGAGGATAGATAAACCCAAAATTCCACCGATCACACGAGAAAATCGAGATCGGATACTCACTTCCCCCACCACAGCTCGTCCTCTGCCGTCTCATCTCTAACGACACGCTTATCCCTCGGAGCTCGACCAGTTTTCGCACCCGAAAGCGTCGCCAACGCTCCATTGGAAGTGATAAACGAACCTTTCTCGGACTTGATAGCCTGCTCATAGAGCTCTACAGCAAGAAATCGGAAATCATCTATCAACTCATCTGGAAAAATTGATAAAACTGGATCGGATCTAGGGCTTTTCACCTGCAGGAGATAGGTTGTAGAGGACGTGGGTAAACTTCAAGGAGCTATCACTGACGGCGCCTAAGGCCGGAGAGAAGATAGAGTGGTGCTGGCCGTGTGCGTACGCCGGAGTAGTCGAACCGTCGGCCTTCTTCTCCGCCGGATCTCCTCTCACCACCTTCGGTCCGGATTCTCTCGTCAACGACGCCAATGATGCACTGTTTCACCCATCAAATTTAATTCCACGTGTCACTTTATACCACGTGTCATGTTCATTATTATTTAATCGGGTAATAGTCACTATGGCGCATTTAATATCGTGGGTCACTTTTCTGAAAACACTCTTTGTTTTCTAAATTTTTTTTTGGTCTTCTTCCGAGGTAAATGATTATTTTATCTCTCCTTTCTATCCTTCCTATTCGTCCATATATAGTACCCATTTGATTTAGCGCAATAATGTACATAACCGTACAATAAATGATGATCTATATTAGTTGATATTTAAAGATTCTACCCTTCAAAAGAAATTTCACAAAATTATAAATTTTTGATTTTTTCTAAATTAAAACATTATTTATCGTCTAAACAAACACAATTTAACTAATGAAAAAAAAGATGACAGAATATAAACAATCAAAAATAAATATAAAAACTTTAATTTTGCATTGAAAATGTAACATCAATTAAAATGAAATAATTTTTTTTGTTTAAACATCAGCTAATATGGATCAGATAATATGGATCAGAGAGTAGTTTGCAAAATAAATTTGAAAAATACTAAAAAATTAATAAAGTTTTCACAAAATAGCAAAAAAAAAAACTCTTTGAATTACTAATTCTACAACCTTTAAAAAAAAAAAACACATATTGTGCAAAAAAAAATGGAAGAAAGAGTAATTGAAAATTTTCAAGTTTGCGCTTCACCTTAGAAATTTTTAATAAATGAAATATAAAAAATCTAGCTAAAAGACAATTCTAAAAGAAAAAAGATAACAAAACTCCTGATATTGTTCTTCTTTATTATGAAAACGATCGACACGAAAACGCAATATCTTCCTTAATTCGCTATAAAATATTTTATAGAAAGGTTTGTGAAAAAAACAGAACATATTTATAGAGATTATTTACGTATAAACAATCTATACGAATAATCATAAGTTATATATATACGGACCTGATAGACTGAAGCTGAATCTTCTGGCGCTCCTCCTCGGAGACGGCGGCGAAAGCAGCGGCGCCGCTTTGGTTAATAGGTGTGGTCGGAGCAGAACGCTTCTTCTGCAACGAGTGAAGCTCATCGATCGTCGTCGCCTTCACCGTCGGCACACTGTCGTCGTGGCATATTCCGCTACTCCTCTTCGCTCCCGTCGTTATCTTCGGCATCGCTGGTCCTTTCGGGAAGCTAAATCCTCCGTCACCGTTAGAATTTCCGTTACCGGCCGACATCTTTTCCCGTTTCCTGCAAAAACAAATTAACTCCATAATTACAGTCATGGTTAATTAATCAATTTACACACTGAAATTGCAATCCCCGTCGACGTTAATTTTTACCGGAGGAAGAGAGATCACGAACAAGATCGGACTGAGAAAGAGATTAATGATCGGAAGAGAAGATCATTTAAAATGTTTATGGGGAAAATTAAGAGAAGTGGACGATAAAATGATGCGAAGCGAAAGTGGGCTTTTTAAAGGTTAGATTTTTTAAACCATGGTTAGAATGTAACCGTGAGTGATGGTTAAAAATCCACGTAGTTGGTATGAAATTCAACTTTATTTTGGACATCAGACGATAATATTTGAAAACTAATTACTAATCCATCCTAGGGCTCATTAGTTTTATTTTATTTTCTCTTCTTTACATCATAACCGCTGGTCTGATAAAGATGACTTATACCATTTATTATGGGTCCCACGCGATAATGTAAAGATCATTTCTTTATTTTTTTTGTGCAATTTTTTTTTTTTTTTAAAACGCTAGACCTTTATTTTTTAGATAAACCGAAATGAAGAATACAAGAACTGGCGGAACTGGATATCCCCGGAGCCAAGAGCTGGCGGGATTGGTTACCCCAGAGACAAAAGCTGGTGGGACTGGTTACCCCCGGAGCCAAGCATTTGACCACAGAAAAAACAAAACAAAAATTACGCATAACAAACACACATGAATTGTTAAATTTTGTCACTAAACATTCATTCACAATAGCCAGCACATCTTGAGATCATAAGGTACGAGACAACACCGATAAACGCCATCGAATCGGATCTTCAAACCTGCTCGTCCTCACCTGAGATTTAAGTGTCTTTATAAGTTTGGAAACTTGATTTACTTTAGGTCGGCAAGACAGAACCTCGGTCGAAGGTCTTGAAACCGCCATATATGCCTCTGTCGGTGGTAACGGTAAGCAAAATACTTAGAACCGGTGGAAAGGAACCAAGAACATAATAGATCTAGCCCAAATTTGTTTGTAATAGCGATTGGAGGAAGCTAAAACAAGCCGTCTTAACCGGATCACTGCCCCCATGAGAGAACGAAGATGACGATTGGGTGTACGGTTGAAAGGCCGAAGAGATTGCTAGCGAAGCTGCAAGGAGAGCAAGTAACAAAACCACAATCCAAGACAAAGAAAGACAACCCCAAGAAACGCGAGGTGAAAGCGTGACCAACCGAGAACTACTCGGATAAAAGGAAAAGGAATGAAATCAAAAGCATATCTAAAAATAGATCTAGATATGAAAACGAAAATTCCTTTTCTTGGTCGAGGAAACCACATGAAAAAAAAACACATATATGAACATATAGTCTCTCAATATAGTTTTGTAAAAATATTTCACTTACTAGAATAATTGCATTAATGTCATTCACATTAAACTTATGTTTTACTTGATTAATATGCATAATCATATAAGTTTTATTATGCGATTTTATATACACCGTTAAATCAATATTATTTTATAAGTTATTTCATTTATAAAATAAAATTTTGTTTTCGATTTTTTTTTAATGTGAAAAATAGTATTCTTATAAATTTCATATTTACCAAAATTATCTATTTATAATTTGATAAAAATATTTAACTAAAACTACCTATTTAATGTTTCTATCGATTATTTTGGAATGCTTTTGAGTAAACAATTTATGAATATAAGTACCGGAAAAAAAAAAAA